>WNGS01158486.1:0-23512 GCA_020271785.1 Procambarus virginalis
ACCTTAAATGTTTCATAAACGTAGTTTTTTATTGCTCTTATTTATACAAATGTTGAAATATAAAAGTATATTTCTACATTTAGTAAAATGGAACAGGGTCATAATAAAGGTTAATTCATCATTTTTACTCATATTCTTAGGAAGAGGTCAAGGAGGAAGAATTCCAGGTAAGAGGATGTGGTCGAGGAGGAAGGAGAGGAGATCGAAGAGGGCAAGGAGAAAGGAGGAGGAGGGCTAGTAGGATGCCACAAGGTTTCAATTTTTTTTAGCCAACGTTTCGTGTATTACGTTTTAGAAACTTATTTACATCCACACAAAATTACGCAACTAATGTGTGAAAACAAACGTTGCCCCTACTTTCCAACACTTTCCAGATACGTTGTGGCAACCTAAAATTGTTTCCTGGGCAGTAAACGGCACCGTCATCTGCACGGTGGCGTCGTGCAGACGACGCCACCGCCCTCACCAAAATGGCGGCTCCCAACCTACTCCTCTTGCTGTTTATACCCTCTATACACACGTTATATATAAGTATCTACATTTATGTTCACCATAGCGAACCACTAAGCTGGTATGGTGAGTGCAGTCAATAAAAGGTGGCCACACACAGTCAGAAGACATCACCACCACCCTCCCTCCCACAGCATTACTCCTCCCTCCATGGCGCACAGCGCTAAATATTACTACAATCCTGCTATTATCCCTGGTCAGTTTTATCACAGTCAGGGGTCTTCTGTAATAATATCATCGCTACATAAGAGCATGAACAAGTATATTATGGCATTTTTAGGCGATGCTGTGGTCACAAGCTGAACAGCAGTGCTGTGAGCTCATGCTGCGTGCGTCAGGCTTGGTAGCTCACTCAATACTGAGGCCCCTAACACCTGGGAGTTTGGCCCATGATTTTTTTTTAAATGGCATCTGTTTATAAGAGCCCTGATTAAGGTGTGGTGAACCCCGTGTATCCGCGGGCCGTTTAAATCTTGCGTAGTACTCCAATACGTCATATGACGTGATGCGCACTTTTTCGGTAAGTTACTCAACACGTCATATGACGTGTTGCGCAGTTTAAGGGTTAACAGAACTTAAGGTGCACATGTTAAAGTTATTGAACTGTGTGTCAACACCCACGTGTCGACACATGTGGAGGGGAGATGGGAAGGGTGGTGTGAGGTGGGGGGAGGTGGGGGTGACCAGGCAGGAGATCACATGTGTGATCTGTCTCTGTTCCAGTATCGCCCACTCACTCACTTTTTCACCCACCTGCCTGCATGCCCACCTACCCACCTGTTCACCCGCCTGCCTGCTCACCCACCCACCTGTTCACCCACTTGCCTGCTCGCCCACCTGCCTGCCTGTATGCCCACCTGCCAATCCACCCATCTGCCTGGTTGATGGGGTTCTGGGAGTTCTTCTACTCCACTCTTCTACTCTACTGACTTGTGAGAGTTTGGTCCACCAAGCTGTTGCTTGGAATGGCCCGCAGGCCCACATACCCACCACAGCCCGGTTGGTCCGGCACTCCTTGAAGGAAACAATCTAGTTTCCTCTTGAAGATGTCCACGGTTGTTCCTGTAATACTTCTGATGCTCGCTGGTTGGACATTGAACAACCGTGGACCTCTGATGTTCATACAGTGTTCTCTGATTGTGCCCATGGCACCTCTGCTCTTCACTGGTTCTATTCTGCATTTTCTTCCATGTCGTTCACTCCAGTACGTTGTTATTTTACTGTGCAGATTGGGACCTGTCCCTCCAGTATTTTCCATGTGTATATTATTTGGTATCTCTCTCGTCTCCTTTCTAGTGAGTACGTTTGGAGAGCTTTGAGACGATCCCAATAATTTAGGTGCTTTATCTCGTCTATGCGTGCCGTATATGTTCTCTGTATTCCCTCAATTTCAGCAATCTCTCCTGCTCTGAAGGGGGTAGTGAGTACTGAGCAGTACTCAAGACGGGACAGCACAAGTGATTTGAAGAGTACAACCATTGTGATGGGATCTCTGAACTTGAAGGTTCTCGTAATCCATCCTATCATTTTTCTGGCTGACGCAATAGTTGCTTGGTTATGCTCCTTAAACATTAGGTCATCAGACATCATTATTCCCAAATCCTTGACATGCTGTTTTCCTACTATGGGCAGATTCGATTGTGTTTTGTACCCTGTATTATGTTTCAGATCCTCATTTTTGCCATATCTGAGTACCTGGAATTTATCACCGTTAAACATCATGTTATTTTTTGCTGCCCAATCGAAAACTTTGTTAATATCTGTTTGTAGTTTATCAATGTCTTCAACAGAGGTAATTTTCATGCTGATTTTTGTATCATCTGCAAAGGATGACACGAAACTATGACTTGTGTTTTTGTCTATATCTGATATGAGAATAAGGAACAGCAGTGGTGCAAGGACTGTACCTTGAGGTACAGAGCTTTTAACTGCGCTCGGAATCGATTTTACTTGATTGACTGTTACTCTTTGTGTTCTGTTCGACAGGAAATTGAGTATCCAGCGTCCTACTTTACCAGTTATACCTATTGACCTCATTTTGTGTGCAATCACTCCATGGTCACATTTGTCGAATGCCTTTGCAAAATCTGTGTATACGACATCTGCATTATGTTTTTCCTCTAATGCCTCAGTGATTTTGTCATAGTGGTCAAGTAGCTGTGAGAGGCATGATCTTCCTGTGCTAAATCCATGTTGGCCTAGATTGTGGATGTCATTGGTTTCCATGAATCTAGTGACCTGACTCCTGATCACTCTTTCAAATACTTTTATTGTGTGGGACGTTAGTGCAACTGGTCTATAATTCTTTGCCAATGCTTTGCTACCACCCTTGTGTAGAGGGCAATGTCTGCTGCTTTAAGCGCAACTGGTATCTCCCCTGTGTCCAAGCTCTTCCTCCACACTATACTGAGTGCCTGTGCTACTGGCACTTTGCATTTCTTTATAAAATGTGTTATTAGTGTTATTAGTGATAGTGTTATAGTGATAGAGACTATCACTAGAGGCAATAGTGTATCAGTGATAGAGACGACTATTGTGAATTACTTTTGCCAAGTTCTCCAGTAAATCCCTTAAATCCTCCTGACTATCGGTGCCATCTATAGATTTTCTAATACCAACATAGCTTCATTTTCAGACAACGTAAGGAATCTCATAAAATAACAATCTCAACAAATCACATAATTCTGGGAGGTGATTTCAATATTGACCTGGGTCTTCTAAACAACCTCAAGTTGACTATTTCCGTAACAGCATGCACTCCTGTATGCTAATCCCCACAATCACCAAGCCCACCCGAGTCACTCAAACATCTGCCACCACCCTGGATCACCTATGGACTAATATAACAGCTCCCCTTAATATCTGGGGTAATTTATGACAGAACAACTGACCACTATCCTACCTCTCATAGCAAACATGGACACAACACCCCACCAGAAACAAGAACTCTCATTCAGGCTACACAGTGAATCAGCTTTAGGCAATCTCTCTAATGCACTTCACAATGTTAACTGGGAATCGGAATTTAATAATATACAGGATATAAACTCATTAACTAACTCTTTCTCTCCAAAACTCTAAGCCTCTACAACACTCACTGTCCCTCCTTACCAAACAAGTAACTGATAAAAGAAAAGTAACCGTGGCTCACAAGTGGCATAATTAAATCAATCAACAAAAAACATGAATATGAAAAGAATTTTAGGAGGTGGCTAGTTACAAAGGAAGTAGTTAAAGGTACTCATCTGTGCTTACCAGTATCATAAGAAAAGCTAAACTTTCATATTATGAGACTAGATTCAAAGAAGCAAAAGGCAACATGAAAAGCACATGGAATACCATCTCTAATATCCTAGGAACTAAACAACACTCCCATAACCAGATAACACTCTCTAAGGATGGCTTACACCGTCATCTGATTTAGAAATGGCGAATGAATTTAATAGCTTCTTTTCATCGATTGGTGCTAACCTGCAAGTAAAATCCCACAGACTCAGACACATATTAACACTTATCTCTCAGGCAGCTATCCAAACTCTTTCTCCTTTCACCAGTCAGCCCGACAAATGTTGTGTCCATCATACACTCACTAAAAACCAAAGCTGGGAACATCAGAAACCCCATCCATTGTATACAAGAGTGCCTCCCATGCTCTTGCGCCACCTATAGCTCTGCTGTTCAACAAATCCCTTGAGTGTCATACCTTCCCTGATATCCTTAAAAAAGCAAGAGTAAGCCAGTTCATAAAGGAGGTAATCCGCAGACATAAAAACTATAGACCAATATCAAACATACCATTCTATCAAAAATATTTGAAAAAATTATCTACAAACAGCTCTACTCCTATCTCGTAAATTCGACATTCTTAGCCCCTGTCAGTTTGGCTTCCGCTCCCAAAAGAGTACAACGATGCAATTATAGTCTCCTTGATTAATTTACTCAGCCCTTGACAAAAATGAGTTTCCGATTGGACTCTTCATTGACCTGAGAAAGGCCTTTGATACTGTTAATCACAATTACCTCTTATGTAAACTCCATCATTAGGAATCCGAGGCCATGCACGGACTATATCCAATCCTATCTTAGTGATAGACACCAATGTGTAGCCATCAATAATATAACTCTCCCACTCTACCAAAACCGTTGGAGTGCACAGGGCAGTATCTTGGGACCTCTTCTATTTCTTATATACATCAATGATCTGCCTAATGTCTCTAACATTCTGAACCTATTTGTTGCTGATGATACTACCTCATCTACTCTAACCCCAACCCATATACACTAAATAATGTTGTTAATATGAACTAAAAAAGACCACTTAGATGTCAACCAACAAACTAACACTTAACATAGAAAAGNGTATACTCCCCTAGTTGTGCTTGCGGGGGTTTGAGCTGGCTCTTTGGTCCCGCCTTTCAAACGTCAATCTTATAACAGGGGTACGGTTTCCTGAGCCTATTGGGCTCTTATCGTATCTACACTTGAAACTGTGTTTGGAGTCAGCCTCCACCACATCGCTTCCTAATGCATTCCATTTGTCAACCACTCTGACACTAAAGTTCTTTCTACTGTCTCTGTGGCTCATTGGGCATTCGGTTCCCACCTGCGTCCCCTAGGGCGTGTGCCCCTTGTGTTAAACAGCCTGTCTTTATCCACCAGGTTGTATGTTTGCTACTACTGCGCGTGTGCATTAGTACCGTGTTTCGCAGTGGCGTGTCCTTACTCCTGGGTTTTTATGCTTCTGCTCTTTCGTCCTGCCTCACCCCAGTCGTTTTCCTGGCATCTCCTTTGGTCAGTTTTGCCTGCACTTGCTGCTATGTTGGGGGACGTGGTCGGTTTCCACCACTTCATTGTTTGTGTGTTCCCTTGTTTTCCTCCTCTGCCACAGGGGTGTTCTGCGTGTGTTCCTTGGCTTCTTGGGCTTTTTTCGGCCTGTGTCCTGTGGTGTGCTTCTTTGTCTCTGTCTGTTGCTGTTGCTCGTACCTCTTGGTTCGGGTAGGGTTCTGGCGGCAACCCTTCCGCCTTCTTTGGTTTCCTTGCTTGCCCTGCCACTTGGTTTTTTGGGGTCTTGCGATGTCTCGCGTCGGACCCGTCATTTGTTCTCCTGGCGGGTTTGCTTGCTTTGGGATTTGTCTGTTCGGCAGACGTTCCATCTCCTCGTACCACCTGAGTTCGGTGGTCGCGCCCGAGATCTTCTTGCGGCTCCGCCTTTTCCTAGGCTCGGAGGGGCCTTGTCGGGGCTGCTTCCGTCTGCCTCGTGGTCTCGCCTCCGGCTGGTGGTCGGTGTCCCACCTGCGTGTTTCTCTTGGCGGCAGTATGGGGTGTTTTGGCGGTCCTTCCTTTTCCTGTACCTTCTTAGGTGGTTCCTCTTGTTAGCGTCGGCCTGGTTTTTTGGTGGGGGTTGGGGGCCGTCGTCGTGCCACATACTGTCGCCTCTCTCTTTTTGTGCGGCGCTGGCGGAGTCGCTTTGGCTTGCTTTCGGTCTTGCTTCTACACCGCTTAGTAAGCTGTCTTGTGCTTCGTTTCCCCTCCGGCCTGTTCGTGCGCCGCTTGCACCATCCTGGTTTCTGGTCAGCGTGCTCTGTCTTCTCCTCGGTTGGTAGTGCCTCTTCGGTTCCGGTTTGTTTTTCGTCGGCTCTTTTCCTTTTGGGCATTTGCCTCTGGGGGTCGGGTCGCTGTGTTTTCCTGCTCCTTTGGTTTTAGCGTTTTGGTTGTTTGGGTGGTGTCCGCCTCCCGGTTCCGTCCCTTTGATCTTCCTCTGTGGGTAGTTAGCTCCGGGGAGCCGACGGGGCTCCCCCCAGAAAACCAGCGTTGAATGTAATGAAACGCCATTTTCTGGGTGAGTCCCGGAGGCTCCCCGGCAACCCTCCCTCCCTCCGGTCGGCGGTTTTTCGCGTGTCTTGACATCCAGCCTCAGAACTGATGGGTGGATAGCCGGCGTGGGAGGTCTGGGGCTCCACCTTCCCCCTCCCGGGGAGGGGGGAGCTGCGCAGACAGCGGCGCGGTGACGTGTGACGTCACACTAGTTTGCTTGTTTTTCTGTTTGGGAGTTCTATCCACTAGTTCGGATTTTGGTAGCAATTTTAACCAGAATAGGGGTTTGTTTTGGGGCGCTTACCTTTCTGGGTGCCTGTCCCGGTCGATGGCAGACATAGAATGCTTCCAACCACACGGGGGCTTCTATAGGCCATTGCTCCCCGTGCCTCTCTGAGGGGGCCCGGTTCTGGCCGTGGTCTCCGGTAGGCCTAAGAACTCCATACACATGACTGATGCCAAAGTCTGAAATTAGCATATCAGCCTGGGATAGCTCCGGGGAGCCTCCGGGACTCACCCAGAAAATGGCGTTTCATTACATTCAACGCTGGTTTTTTAGGTCTGAAGCCATATTGGCAAGAGCTAAGTATATTGTGCTTGGCTAGATAAGAGTAAAGCTGCTTGTAGATTAGTTTTTCAAAAATTTTGATAAGTTAGGCAGGATTGAAATAGGTCTGTAGTTGTTAACATCAGTGAGATCACCACATTTGTGGACAGGGGTTACTCTCGCTTTTTTTAGAATATCTGGGAAGGTTTGGAGTTCAAGTGACTTGTTGAAGAGCAATGTAATTGCAGGGGCTAAGGATCTGGAGGCTTTTTTGTAAATTAATGTCGGAATCTCCTCAAGGGCACTAGACTTGGTTTTAAGGGAAAGGATTATCTCATTGACATCAGTGGAATTAGTAGGCTTTAGGTACAGAGACTGTGGATAGTTACCTGTAAGGTAGTCCTTAACCTCAGTACTGGAAGAAGGAATATCATTTGCAAGGGATGACCCAATGGAAGAGAAGAACCTATTGAACTCAATAGCAGAATCAGATGCTGAAAGCTGACCATCGTTATTTGACAGGAGTGTTGGTTTGTTGTTTAAAATCTTCTTTGATCCCAAGATTTGTGAAATTGTGCTCCAAGTTTTTTTAATGTTGCTCTTTATTTGGGTAAATTTATCTTCGTAGTATTTAGTTTTGGCTCGTCTAATTATCTTAGATAGCAGTAAAGAGTAATTCTTTGAGAATTCTTTAGAGACGGTTCCTAGCCTATACTTCTTCTCAAGGTCATGTTTTTTATTAATGGATTTAAGTATTCCCTTTGTAAGCCAGGGATTGTTAAGCCTTTTGGTAGTGACTTGTTTTGTAAGCATAGGACAGTGGGTGTTATAAAGGCTTAGAGTTTTTTGAAGAAAAGATTGTACTGCTAGGTTGATGTCCCCTATGTTACCTAACTCTGACTCCCAGTTGACATTATCAGCAGCAGTTATAAAATTGCCTATAGCAGATTCATTGTGCAGCCTAAAACTTATCTCCCTTGACTCTAGAGGTGGTTTGTTAATGTTAGTTAAGAGAAATGTGGGGTAATGGTCTGTAGTACTGTCGGTGATTATACCTGAAGTAAGCGGAGAGGTTATGTTGGTCCAGATGTGATCTAGAGTCGTGGCAGTACTATCAGTGATTCTGGTAGGTCTAGTGATTAAGGGTATGAGGAAGCAGGAATTCATACAGTTGAGGAAGCTAACAGTAGTAGGGTGCTCAGGCTCGCAGAGGTCAATATTAAAGTCCCCTGCGATAATTAGATGGTTTTTGTTAAGTCTGTTATCGAGTATTAGATTTCTAAGGTTTGAATTGAATTCGGGCACATCAGTGTTAGGAATCCTATAGACTGCTCCCACAGACAGGATAGACTCGGTACCCTTTACTCTGAAACTGGCGAAGATATACTCCCCACAGCAGTCTCTAGTTCTAATTACTTTTAAGCATGTTAGTTCATGATGGTAGTAAAGAGCAGTACCACCACCTCTCTGAGTTTGACGACAGTTGTGAATTGCCAAGTAGTTAGGCATGTTAAAGAGTTGAGTAGTATCCTCTTTCAACCACGTTTCAGTAAGTATAATAAAAGTGAATTTGTTGTCAATAGTTTCAATTAAGGCACTAACATCATCGAAGTGTTTACCTAGGGATCTAACATTTAAGTTGATTACAGAGATATTGTGATTATGTGATAATACATTGTTTACATCATTTGCTGTAAAATATCTGCAGTTCAGATCATTAAAGTGATGATTGTCATAGATAGTGGATAAGAGGTTTAGTTCAGGGTCTAAACTTGCCTGCATAATAAGGATGGTTGCAGGAATACAAGGCAGGAATGGCAAATTACAAAAAAGAATTAAGACATAAAAGGGGAAAATATATATAAAACAAGTCTATACAAAACACAAACAAAATGAACAAAAAAAAAAGAACAAAAAATGAGGTAGCTTACAGGTACTCTCAGGTACACTGTAAGTAAATAATTTCCATAAATGAGACACAGGCAAAGCCAGTGGTACAATGGAGTAAGAGAGGATGGCGAGGCTAGGCAACCTTGGTAATAAATGAAATCAGAGAAAAAGTTGAGTAATAAACATAGGTTAATTTAAGCTAAGGATTATTTACTAAAAGTAGTAAGTTATGACCGTATACTTAAGAGACATGAAGAAATATTAAAGCACTCGGTTAATTGTGCCCAGAAAATGACTAGTAAAAGGTAAATTAAAAATTAATTAAAAAAGTGAAACAAAAAGAAATTAGGATACCTAGCCCGCACTACGTGACAAGGGGATTAATTATGTTGACTCATTGGGAGCGATAATAAAGTTAGACAGACCACATTGGTTGAGGAAAGTGTTGAGGTTATCCTCATTAGTAATTGTAAACATTTTACCTGTTGATGTTTTCCTAACTTTAATCAAGCCATCTCTAACGAAGCACTGATGAATCGCGTCTGGGTTTTGTTGACGGATTTGACGCAGGCGGTAGAGGAGGTGCTGTCTTTTTCTAGTCAAGCACTCGTTTATGTAAATTCCCTTTTTTTGGGACGCAGCTGTTTGGACAAGATGAGATTTCGTGGACTGGGAGGCCAATTTCAGTCGAATTTTGCACTGGTTGTGTCCAGATGGGTTAGTTTTGCCTACTCTGTAGGCAGCAATAATGTCAGTTTTGTCTAGATTGACCTGCAATTCTTGTTTTAAGAGATTCTGAACAATTTCAGTACACTTTTCACCTTCGCGTTCCATTGGAATAGCTTGGGACGGCACAACTACAGAATCAAGCAGCTTTTGCTGATCTTGTTCATCCTGGGTGACGGAACGTTGGGCGGATAAAGTATTGATACTTGCAGTCATTTTGATGAGAGCTTCCTCTTGTTTTTTTATGGTTTCATCAGATTTCAGACGAATGTTTTCCTCACGGAGATCATTCAAGTCATGCTGGAGTTGATCTCGGCTAGCCCTTAAGTTTCTATTATCATCCTGGAGGAGGGTTATTTCTTGTTGTTGTTTATGGAGGTTCGAACAGTTGGCTTGATTTTCGGATTGAAGACTCAAGATGATCGTATTTTGAGCCTCAAGGACTGAGCACAACTTTTTGAACCACTGGTTATCAGCCCAGTTATGGAACTCCGGTGAGGGACCAGAAGCACGTTTGAATCTCGTAAACAGTGATGCGAGAGTGACAGCAGGGGAGGGTTGAGAGGACACCGCTCCCTGGCTCAATGGGGTGGAGGGGGGGAGGCACCATCGCCACAGACCCCAGAGCTTCCAGAGGGAGAAACACGATGACTGGCACTATTTGTCGGGATGGATGCCTTGTTAGGGGCTTTGTTGATCTTATTTACCTGTACAGGCTTGTTCCTGGGAGACATGATAGGTATAGTATGACTGGAGTATTTGTTTGGTGGAAACTTGCGGCAGGCAGCGCGGTGGTGGGCAGAGGTGGGTAGCTGCACTGGTACTCACACAGAGAGGATTGTTTTGAATTTAGTTTGTGTCTGAATGAGTCGATTTGGGTTGGTTACTTTGATTGTGCTATGACATGCTTGGACTCCACGTACTTAGCTGCCTGTGGATGATGGTCTACATCATCTGGCGGTAGTTTAAGGGCTGAAAATACAGCGTAGAGTGAGGAGCGTAGAATGCGTGTTGTGTATGGAGGAGCGAGCCAAATGAGTTGTGGGGGCAGTATGTAAAATACTGCCCCAAATATGTGGGGCAGCGTGGAGTGTTCACGCATTGATGAGAAATTCGTAAAAGAAGGAAGTTTCGGCCTGTTGTTTAGGCCCTTTAGGACGCCAATATGGCACCGGTCACCCCGTTCTCCCGCCAAAACTGTATGACGTCAGTGGCACCAGATTGGTCACTGATGGTGACGTGGCACAGGGAGCCAATGAAAACCGCCCCTGGCAAGTATGACGTCACGAGAGCAGGGGGGTCCAGCGATCGCGTCTCTACGGCGCCACCAGTCTCACACGGCACATCAGGGAGGTTGGACGTGCGACCGGGGATTCTGTCAGTGTGACAGTTTACCCAAGCTCCGGTGGATGTACGCGTCTCCTGTAGTCTGAACGCACTCTGTGAGGTCTTCCTTCGTTCATGTGTTGGACCAGAGAAGGAATTGACGGAATATTGAGCAACAAGTGCTCCCGGGACAGGTGCATTGCAAGAAGTGGTCTGTGCAGTGACATATGTGACGTCTGTGACAGTTCACTCAGTTAGGAGACGGTGTAGTGGTTGGGCCATTCCACCGTGAGGGAACCAGTTTGATCGACACGTCAACTAGGTTGGATGTGTGAACGATGGTCCTGTCAGTTTGACAGTAATACCAGTCTAACCCGGCACGTCAGGGAGGTCGGATGTACGAAAGTTGGTCCTGTCAGTTTGACAATAATATCACGCTTCCCGTGGAGTTTACGCATCACCCGAAGTCTGCAAGTACCCTGTGAAGTCTTCCTTCGTTCATGTGTTGCGCCAGAGAGGGAATCGACGGAATATTGAGCAACAAGTGCTCCTGGGGAGAGGTACTGTGCAAGAAGAAACGAAGTCTGTGCAGTGACGTATGTGATGTCTAGAGACTGATCACCCGTTTTTGTGACGACGTATTGGCTGGACTGATTCACCGGGAACCAGTGGGAAGAAGAAAACTAATTGGGAATCAGGACGACTGCAGCCGAGAAGTAGGTTGGCAGCCGTAGTTGAGAGGAGAAGTCGACGGCCAGGAGACCGACTCCAACCATCCCAGAAGTCGTAGAGGAGCACGGACCTGCAGTGCAAAGGCACGGAGACGACGCGTTTACGTTGGGACGTTGGTTGAGTTCCTAGAGTACGCATCAGTGTGTGTGTGGGGGCGTTCCCTACAACGAGGCGAGAGCCGGGACCAGGAGCTACGATTCAACTCTCACCGGAGGGCTAGTCCGCACAGTGAGGTGGAAGTAGGTGATTCAGTTTCCCTCCCAATTCCCCTTTAGTCAGCTATATTACTTAGCCAGAGTATTTTATATGTCGTAAGCAAGGCTCACCAATGTCACGGTAGGACACAGTTGTGAGAAGTGAGACTGTAGAAAGCTCTCACAAGATATATTTGCGGTGTGGATGCACCTGTATTACTATTGAAGAGTTTGCTGTGTTGGTTGATGAATTATTTCATGTGACATTAATAGCATAACTTATGCCAGAGAATATATATATCTAAAGTGTACCAGTTATTGGTGTTAGGCTGTGTGCCCAGTATTTATCATTCTATTATTGATTTGATGAATTGATCCATATATATATGCTTGTGTGTTGAATAACTTTTATGTGTACAGTTTTATGTGTCATTGCCATTTAAGTGAATTACGGTGTTGAAGGACAGTGCGGTGTCTTATTACATTTATTATCATTACCGTGAAATTACTGTGTTTAATGCCTTACTGTGAGCTACTGTGTTTATTGATATAGAAATATTTGATTGAGCTCAAGATCAGTGCAGTGACTCATTTGCGTTCTATTACCATTATAGCAAATATTGTGTTGTGTGGCAATATAGTGATTCTCAAGAATTTAAAGAAACAGGCGCCTCACACCAGACAAACAAGTAAACGAACATTCGCTCAGTGAGAGTCGCCCAGCTGATTATGACACTGATGTGAGGGGGGAGAGTGTTGCCCATTTGGTGAGCCTCAGTTTACAGAGAGAGCGACTTCTGTATTTATTTGCTGCTTGCCTGTCGATATATGAATATGATATCTTGAGTTTTAAGTAAAACACAAAATTCCTTCTCATTTATATTACCCCTCCATAATTCTTGCTGCTATTTAACCACTGAAAAGGTGAGAGTGATAGAGATACATACCTGCCTGATATTCAGATTTATTTAGTGTGCTCTTGCCACTGTTACCACAATTCCACAATACCACTGACGTGTTACTGGACACGGGAAACACCAGTTGGCGACCTTGCAATTAGTAGTCGAGCCCTTGTCGTGGCGGGCACACAGTTGGGAGAAAGAAACGCTGTGTTCCCACTCATTTCTGATTAAAGAGGCCGGTTGGAGATCGACTGGGATACTCTCCTGGCGTACAGTGGTGCCGCGAGGATCGAGTGAAGACCCGCAGGGCTACGGTGAGTAACGGTTATCGCTAATATTGCGGCCGTTGAAAGGATATCTTGTATACTGTTTCTCACCCTTCTTGGTGAACCCCGACATTGGCGACCTCGCCAGGATTTAGAGCAGGATAACGATCAGGATACAATCAGGATAACGATCGCAATAATGGTTGCAATTGTGGTACATTGATAGTGGTATTAGGTATCAGGTATCAGGTACAGGTCACTCATAGCACAAGATGGAGGATGAGAAGGTAGCAAGTTTCATTGACACAAGGGATGAGCAGGTGTTGGAGGATTGCACCAAGGCACAGCTGCAGTTGGTGGCTGAACACTTTGGGATAAAGTTGAGATCTTCCAAGGTGGGAGAGAGGAGACTCGAGATCATGGCACAGCTCAGGGCACGAGATGAGGCTTTGGGAGAGGAACGGCCACAGACACCTGTCAGCGTAGGAGAAAACTTGAGCGTTGGTGGAAGCAGCAGAGGATCCAGTGGCAGCAGGCGCAGCGTTAAGCTGAAGATAATGAAGCTGCAGCTGGAAGCACAGCTGAAGCGTGAAGAGGCACAGCTGCGCAAGGAAGAACGAGAAGCAGAAGCACAGCTGCGCAAGGAAGAATGAGAGGCACAGCTGTGCAAGGAAGAACGAGAGGCACAGCTGCACAAGGAAGAATGAGAAGCACAGCTGAAGCGTGAAGAGGCACAGCTGCGCAAGGAAGAGCGTGAGCAAGAAGCACAGCTGAAACGGGAAGAACGGGAGGCACAGCTGAAACGGGAAGAACGGGAGGCACAGCTGAAACGGGAAGAACGGGAGGCACAGCTGAAACGGGAAGAACGAGAAGCACAGCTGCGACGGGAAGAGCGTGAGCACGAGGCACAGCTGAGACGAGAGGAGAGTGAGCTGGAAGCTAGGATGAAGCAGCAAGAGGTTGAGGCTAACAAGGAGGTTGAGCTGAAGTGAGCTGAACTAGGGCTAGTCCCACCTGCCCCTTCACAGCAGGAAGACCGCCGAGTGTGTGAACGAGATTTGTCGGTCTTTGTGCCAAATGAAGCTGAGGGCTTCTTTGACCACTTCGAGAGGGTTGCTACATTGAAGAAGTGGCCAAGAGCAGAGTAGGCGGAGCTGGTTCAGGGCAGGCTCACCAGTGAGGCTCGCGAAGCCTACAACATGCTCGACCTCAAAGAGTGTACCAACTACGATGCTGTGAAAAGAGCTGTGCTCCACTCTTTCAAGTTAACACCGGAATGCTATAGGAAGAGATTCACGGAATGTACCCGTTCGCCAGGAAAATCGTATGCAGAGACGGCGAGGGACATGGAGAGGAAAATCCTGAAGTGGCTGGAGTCAGAAGGAGCGAAGTCAGCTGAAGATGTCAAGAGGCTGATGGTCATGGAGAAGTTTATGTCCGTACTCTCTCCTGAGATCAGAGTGAGAGTGAAGGAGGTGGACATAAAGGACCTGAGGGCCGCGGCTGACAGAGCTGACATGCTAGAGGAAGCCTTGCGACCATGCCGAGAGGGACAGCACCGACCGCCAGTATACTCCGGATATGGGAGGAGCTATAGAAGGATGGACAGATGGAGGACAGAAGCGAGTTCTCCCAAGTCCTACCTCTCGAAAGGAGACAGTAGAAGATCGAAGAGCGCTGTCGAACCGTTAAAGAAGTCCCCAACTGAGAGCTCGGGAGCTGTTGCTACGAAGAGTGATGCTGCGAAGGAGACGTTGGAAGGCGCGAGGGAGATCCGCAGAAGAAGAAGGATCCACTGCTACAACTGCGGAGTATTCGGACACTTTTCGCAGGAATGCAGATGCCCTAAGCAGTGGGGGAACGTTGCTTTCGTGAGGGTAGAGGACCAGATGGCCGAGAGGGTGCGGGATGGACCCGTACTGAGTGGGGAGAAAAGAGTTCATCCATTCGTGTGTGGGGGGACTGTAAGGATTGGGGACGCAGACCCCATTCCTGTGAAGATTTTGAGAGACACCGGGGCCAATTTCACCCTGGTAAGTAAGACCCTGTTCCCCGAGGGTTACGAGAGTACCAGTGTGGGGGGTGGCAGTTGTGACCACTGTGGGAGGCCCAGTGAGGATGCCCCTACACCAGGTGACTCTAGATTCTGATTATGGCTGCCAGACCCTAGTGGTAGGAGTCTGCGCATCGATGCCCAAGATGGAGGCACAAGTCATCCTTGGGAATGACCCATGTGGAGGATGTGTTCTCCCTAACCTCGTGAAGGGTGAAGAGTGCATGGAGCACTATAAGGAGAAAGGCGGAGTGTTAGACGCCTGTGGGGGCGAGAAGGGAGTTGCCGCGGTGGCGTTCCCTGTATGCGCTGTGGTCCCAAGGCGGTGCGACGGACACGGAGGGAGTGAACCTGATGGGGCTGAGGAGGAGACGCCCGACAGCCTGAGAATCGATCACCTCTTCGTGGGACCCGGAGAACGAGTGGAAGGCGAAGGCAGCTCGGATGGCGAGTTACAGGTGACCCTCGCCAGTTCTCTTGGATTGGACCGCACTCGTCTTGGAGAGCTGCAGCAGATAGAGTTCCCCGAATTGATTCATGAGGCCAAAGGAGGACGTGTTGGTCCTGAGAGGGCCACTCACTTTTATATACAGGACGGAATGCTGATGAGACAGTGGAGACCTGTAAGGATGGAGGCCGGAGAAGAATCTCTAGGTACGAGGCACCAGGTAGTGTTGCCAGCCCAGTGCAGAGCGGCAATGTTGGATATGTCGCATTCTGTGGACTCTGTGGGTGACCAAGACGTTGCGTAAGATCAGGGACCATTTCTATTGGCCAGGCATGGATGCCGATGTGAGGCATTACTGCAAGACTTGCTTGCCTTGCCAGAGGGCAGGGAAGAGTCAAACTGCGATACCAAAGGCCCCGTTAGTCCCTGTTCCCGCTTTTGGACCTGCATTCGAGCGTCTGTTAATCGACGGTGTGGGACCGTTGCCGCGGGCAAAATGAGGGAACACCTACCTGATGACAATCATGTGTGCATCTACAAGATTTCCGGAAGCTGTCCCGATGCGGCATTTGACGTCGAGAGGAGTAGCCGGGCAGCTATAATGCTTTTTCTCTTGGGTGGGAATGCCCAGAGAAATTCAGACGGACTGTGGAAGTATATTCCAGTCTAAGTGGTTCAGACAGACAGTGACAAGTTGGGGAGTGACACAGATTCGGTTGTCGCCCTACAGACCGCAGTCGCAAGGGGCGATCAAAAGATTCCACTCCACCTTGAAGACAACTCTGAGAGTGTTCTGCGCAGAGCAGGGAGCTGAGTGGGATGAGGCAGTGTACTCTGCGTTGTTTGCCATACGTAACGCAGTGGTAGAATCGTTAGGGTTCTCACCGTTCCAGCTGGTGAATGGACATGAGGTATGGAGTCCTCGGTCTGTGCTAGGAAAGCAATGGGAGCCAGGAGTGACCGTGGGAACTGTCAACAAATTCATGAGGAGTGTCTCGCATTGGCAGCTGGAATACTGGTTGGAAATTAAACTCATCAGAGGGAAAGACAACGTAGTTGCTGATGCCCTGTCCCGTGTACACTAAACCGATATGACTCTTATTTTAAGGAGAAGGGTATGTGACGGTGTTTCCCCCTTATATTTCTCCCATGTCAGCTGTAAGAGTCATATCCACTTTACCCAAGCGTTCTCTACGTTACGGGCTACAATTTGATATGTGGGGCAGCGTGGAGTGTTCATGCATTGACGAGAAATTCGTAAAAGAACGAAGTTTTGGCCTGTTGTTTAGGCCCTTTAGGATGCCAATATGGCGCCGGTCACCCCATTCTCCCGCCAAAACTGTATGACGTCAGTGGCACCAGATTGGTCACTGACAGTGACATGGCAAAGGGAGCCAATGAAAACTGCCCCTGGCAAGTATGACGTCACGAGAGCAGGGGGGGCCCAGAGATCGCGCCTCTATGGCGCCACCAGTCTCACACGGCACGTCAAGGAGGTTGGACGTGCAACCGGGGATTCTGTCAGTGTGACAGTTTACCCAAGCTCCGGTGGATGTACGCGTCTCCTGTAGTCTGCACGCACTCTGTGAGGTCTTCCTTCGTTCATGTTTTGGACAAGAGAAGGAATTGACGGAATATTGAGCAACAAGTGCTCCCAGGACAGGTGCGTTGCAAGAAGTGGTCTGTGCAGTGACGTATGTGATGTCTGTTAGGAGATCGGTTAGGCTCCCACTGGCTCCCACTCGGTTAGGAGACAGCGTAGTGGCTGGGCCATTCCACCATGAGGGAACCAGTTTGACCGACACGTCAACTAGATCGGATGTGTGAACGATGGTCCTGTCAGTTTGACATTAATACCAGTCTAACCCGGCACGTCAGGGAGGTCGGATGTACGAAAGTTGGTCCTGTCAGTTTGACAGTAATATCACGCTTCCCGTGGAGTTTACGCATCACCCGAAGTCTGCAAGTACCCTGTGAAGTCTTCCTTCGTTCATGTGTTAAGCCAGAGAGGGAATCAATGGAATATTGAGCAACAAGTGCTCCTGGGGGACAGGTACTGTGCAAGAAGAAACGAAGTCTGTGCAGTGACGTATGTGACGTCTGAGACAGATCACCCGTTTTTGTGATGACTTATTGGCTGGACTGATTCACCGGGAACCAGTGGGAAGAAGAAAACTAATTGGGAATCAGGACGACTGCAGCCGAGAAGTAGGTTGGCAGCCGTAGTTGAGAGGAGAAGTCGACGGTCAGGAGACCGACTCCAACCATCCCAGAAGTCATGGAGGAGCATGGACCAGCAGTGGAAAGGCACGGAGACAACGCGTTTACGTTGGGATGTTGGTTGAGTTCCTGGAGTACGCATCAGTGTGTGTGTGTGGGGGCGTTCCCTACAACAAGGCGAGAGCCGGGAACAGGACCTACGATTCAACTCTCACCGGAGGGCTAGTCCGCACAGTGAGGTGGAAGTATGTGATTCAGTTTCCCTCCCAATTCCCCTTTAGTCAGCTATATTACTTAGCCAGAGTATTTTATATGTCGTGAGCAAGGCTCACCAATGTCACGGTAGGACACAGTTGTGAGAAGTGAGACTGTAGAAAGCTCCCACAAGGTATATTTGCGGTGTGGATGCACCTGTATTACTATTGAAGAGTTTGCTGTGTTGGTTGATTAATTCTTTCATGTGACATTAATAGCATAACTTATGCCAGAGAATATATATATCTAAAGTGTACCAGTTATTGGTGTTAGGCTGTGTGCCCAGTATTTATCATTCTATTATTGATTTGATGAATTGATCCATATATATATATGCTTGTGTGTTGAATAACTTTTATGTGTACAGTTTTATGTGTCATTGCCATTTAAGTGAATTACGGTGTTGAAGTACAGTGCGGTGTCTTATTACATTTATTATCATTACAGTGAAATTATGGTGTTTAATGCCTTACTGTGAGCTACTGTGTTTATTGATATAGAAATATTTGATTGAGCTCAAGATCAGTGCAGTGACTCATTTGCGTTCTATTACCATTATAGCAAATATTGTGTTGTGTGCCAATATAGTGATTCTCGAGAATTTAAAGAAACAGGCGCCTCACGCCAGACAAACAAGTAAACGAACATTCGCTCAGTGAGAGTCGCCCAGCTGATTATGACATTGACGTGAGGGGGGAGAGTGTTGCCCATTTGGTGAGCCTCAGTTTACAGAGAGAGCGACTTCTGTATTTATTTGCTGCTTGCCTGTCGATAAATGAATATGATATCTTGAGTTTTAAGTAAAACACAAAATTCCTTCTCGTTTATATTACCCCTCCATAATTCTTGCTGCTATTTAACCCTCAAACCGCGCATATCATATATAAATGATATCAGTGACAAAACCGATATCGCGCACATCATTTATATATGATTTCGTGTCTAGCGCTATAATTTAAACACCCCGCCTGGGATAGGGGCAGCAATAGTACAGCCACGACTGATAGTTGCCAGATCCCACCTAGAAAAAAAATCCAGCCCAACATTTTTGAGAGTGAGAGCGTCAGTATTGCGCCAGCCACCAAGGCTGGCGCACGCAGCACGAGCTCACAGCACCGCTGTTCAGCTTGTGACCACAGCATCGCCTACAAATGCCAAAATATAAGTGATACTGCTATTATTTAGCAGTGATAGTATTACTGAAGCCCCCTGACTTTGATAAAACTGACCAGGATTCTGATAACAGCTTGATTGTGGAGATATTTAGCGCTGTGCTCGATGGAGGGAGGAGTACGGCTGTGGAGGGAGGATTGTGGCGTTGTCTTCTGACTGTGTGTGGCCACCATTTATTGACTGCACTCACCATACCAGCTTAGTGGTTCGCTATGGTGAACACAAATGTAGATACTTACATATAACGTGTGTATAGTGTGAGATAACAGCGAGAGGAGTAGGTTGGGAGCCGCCATTTTGGTGAGAGGAGCGTCGTCTGCAGGAATTATCGTGTTGTTTACTGGTGACCACAAAGGGTCTTTGGGCACCATACCAGCTTATTTGTACAAGTATGGTGAATAAAACAGGTAGATACTTATATATAATGTGTGTATATAGCATAATAACACCACAACCAATATTGTTGGAGGAGAAATATTAGTGTGTGTGGCCTTGAGGGTGGCCGCCGATCAGCTGACTGTGGAGTAGCTACGTCTTTGTGCGTTTACTCACCATACAAGCTTAGATGTACAGTTATGGTGAACAAAACATGTAAATACGTATATATAACGTCTGTGTATAGTGAATAAATGCAAAAACAGTATTGTGGGAGGTAAATGAGGGTGACTGAGGTGGTGTTGAGGGAGGGCGTGGCAGTGAGTGGCTCGCTGGTGTGTGGCGGCCACGCCTCGTTGCTTTTTGACTCACAAGACCAACTTAGTAGTTCGTTATGGTGAACAAAACATGCAGATACTTATATATAACCTGTGTATATAGTGTAACAACAGCAAAACTATTTGTTTATTGTTTTATGAACATAATAATTGAATCACTTATATGCACACCATAATTTTGAGTACAGCGATGGTTCACACATTTTATAATATAAATATACCACAATTCACTGTATGGAATAATATTACTGCAAAAAAACTAAGAAAAAATCAATCAGAGACATTGAAATAATTAGGAAATAATATATTTGTGGCAACTGCCGTCTGACAGCCCGGGCGGAGTACACCTCGTCTGGCGAAGGCTCTGCCAACGCCCCTTTTTTGTTTCCACTTCCCTACCCTACTGCGGCTAAAATATGCTACCTACGATTTTTTTGTTATTTTCCCTACCCTACTGCGGCTAAAATATGCTACCTACGATTTTTTTGTTATTTTTTCCGTGATCAGGGAACAAAATAAACAATTCTATAAGACGAAAGAATTTTTGGATTTTTTTTTTTGTTGCGCCTGTGGGTGTGAATTCCATTTGGGCCCCTAGCGGTTTGAGGGTTAACCACTGAAAAGGTGAGAGTGATAGAGATACATACCTGCCTGATATTCAGATTTATTTAGTGTGCTCTTGCCACTGTTACCACAATTCCACAATACCACTGACGTGTTACTGGACACGCGAAACACCAGTTGGCGACCTTGCAATTAGTAGTCGAGCCCTTGTCGGGGCGGGCACACAGTTGGGAGAAAGAAACGCTGTGTTCCCACTCATTTCTGATTAAAGAGGCCAGTTGGAGATCGACTGGGATACTCTCCTGGCGTACAGTGGCGCCGCGAGGATAGAGTGAAGACCCGCAGGGCTACGGTGAGTAACGGTTATCGCTAATATTGTGGCCGTGGAAAGGATATCTTGTATACTGTTGCTCACCCTTCTTGGTGAACCCCGACAATACTTATATATAACATCTGTATGTAGGGTAATAACACCACAAACAGTATTGTTGGGGGTGAAATTTTAGTGCATCTGACCTTGAATGTGTGAGGGATGCAGCCGCCACCTGACTGTGTGTAGCGAAGTCTCTTAGTGCCTGCACTAACTATATCAACTTAGTTGTACAGTTGTTATGAACAAAATATGTAGATACTTATATATAATGTCTGTATATAGTGAATAAAAGCAAAAAAGTATTGTGGGAGGAGAATGTGGGTTTGTCAGGTGAGGTGAGGGATGGAGGAAGTAGCAGCCAGTGGCGGGCTGCCACTGGCTGCCACTGCCACTGCCACTCAGCATGCCAACTTAGTGGTTCGTTATGGTGAACACGAATGTAGATACTTATATATAATGTCTGTATATAGTGAATAAAAGCAAAAGCTGTATGGTGGGAGGAGAATGTGGGCGAGTGAGGTGTTGAGGGAGTGAGTGGCAGCGAGTGGCTGGCTGGTGTGTGGTGGTCACTCCTCGTTGCTTTTTAACTCATAATACCAACTTAGTGGTTCGTTATGATGAACAAAACATGCAGATACTTATATATGTACAAGAATGTAACAACTCTTGTATATATCTCAAAAAAAAAAAAAATATATATATATATATATATATATATATATATATATATATATATATATATATATATATATATATATAATTTGTCTATATAGTGTAATAACAAAGTATTTGTTCACTGTTTGATGAACATATAATTGAAATAAAAAATATGCACACCATATTTTGAGTACAAGCGATGATTCATTCATTTTATTATATAGATATATCAACTACACACTTTTGATAATATTACAGCAAAAAACTATGAAAAATCAATCAGAGAAATTGAAACAATTAGGTAATTATCTCTTTGTGGCCACTCCTGCCTGACAGCTGGAGCAACAGACTGGCTGGGACGCTGCTGAGTCAGCGCCTGTTTTTTGCCAGACTTCCCGCCCTATAGCGGGTAATATATGCCACTTACGATTTTTTTATTATTTTTCCCATGATCAGAGACACACAATTAACAGGTCTAGAGAAAATTATATATTTTTTTTGGTATGTGCCTGTGGGTGACAAATGCTAATTAGCCCTGAGCAAACACAAGGGTTAAACTGCGCATGGCATATATATATACGCCCTGAGTACATGTCCCACTGTGCGCATTGCGTATATATACGACATTGGGTGCCGGGCTTGATTCAAATGGTCCGCGGCTACACTGGGTTCACAACAGCTTCCTCAGGCTTTTGTAAACAGACACCATGTTTAAAAATATCGTGGGAAATATTCTCTGGTGTGAGAGCCACAGTACTGTGGGAGTAACCAAGGCTGGCACACGCAGCATGAGTTAACAGCAATGCTGTTCAGCTTGTAACCACAGCATCGTCTAAAAAGTCAAAATAAATATGTAACTGCATAAATATGTAAATTTCTCCCCAACACTACAAACAGTAGTGTTTATTTTTTTTAAGTTTTAAATTTTAGTGTGTCTGGCCTTGAATCAATGAGGGAGGCAGCCGCCAGCTGTGTGTAGCAACATCTCTTAGTGCCTGAACTAACTATATCAGCTTAAGTGTACAGTTGTGGTGATCAAAACATGTAGACACTTATATATAACGTATGTATATAGAGTAATAACACAACAAACAGTATTGTTGGGGGAGAAATTTTAGTGCGTATGCCCTTTAATGAGTGAGGGAGGCAGCCGCCAGCTGACTGTGTGTGTAGCAACGTCTCTTAGTGCCTGAACTAACTACTGTAGACACTCAATTATCCAGGATTCGAATATCCGGAAAATGCCCTTATACGGCCAAAATCGTGACCAGATAAAGTTATCTCAATATCTGGCCAAAATGTACATGTGAGTTGGATAAAAAATCGGAGCCGGTTAACTTGCTGCCATTCAGCCGCAAGGTGTAGGAGGGGGGTAGGGTGGGTGGATGGTGTCAGGAGAGGGGAAGCTTTGGGAAGGACAACCTGGGGGATAACGGACAGGAAAGGAGGGAGTCAGTCAGGGAGAGAGGGAGTTGGTCAGGGAGGAAGGGAGTTGGTCAGGGAGGAAGGGATGTTGGTCAGGGAGGAAGGAGTTGGTCAGGGAGGAAGGGAGTTGGTCAGGGAGGAAGGGAGTTGGTCAGGGAGGAAGGGAGTTGGTCAGGGAGGAAGGGAGTTGGTCAGGGAGAAGGGAGTTGGTCAGGGAGGAAGGGATGTTGGTCAGGGAGGAAGGGAGTTGGTCAGGGAGGAAGGGAGTTGGTCAGGGAGGAAGGGAGTTGGTCAGGGAGGAAGGGAGTTGGTCAGGGAGGAAGGGAGTTGGTCAGGGAGGAAGGGAGTTGGTCAGGGAGGAAGGGATGTTGGTCAGGGAGGAAGGGAGTTGGTCAGGGAGGAAGGGATGTTGGTCAGGGAGGAAGGGCTGTTGGGAAGGGAGGAAGGGAGTGGGGAGGGAGGAAGGGAGGTGGTCAGGGAGGAAGGGAGTTGGTCAAGGGTTGGTCAGGGAGGAAGGAGTTGGTCAGGGAGGAAAGGAGTTGGTCAGTAAGGAAGGGAGTTGGTCAGGGAGGAAGGGAGTTGGTCAGGGGAGGAGGGAGGTGGTCAGAGATGAAGGGAGTTGGTTAGGGAGGAAGGGAATTGGTCAGGGAGGGAGGGAGTTGGTCAGGGAGGAAGGGAGTTGGTCGGGGAGGAAGGGAGATGGTCAGGGAGGAAGGAGATGATC
>WNGS01158487.1:46775-71734 GCA_020271785.1 Procambarus virginalis
TGTTGTTAGTGGAGTGCCCCGGGGCTCTGTCCTGGGGCCTCTGTTGTTAGTGGAGTGCCCCGGGGCTCTGTCCTGGGGCCACTGTTGTTAGTGGAGTGTCCCGGGGCTCTGTCCTGGGGCCTCTGTTGTTAGTGGAGTGCCTCGGGCTCTGTCCTGGTGCCTCTGTTGTTAGTGGAGTGCCCCGGGGCTCTGTCCTGGGGCCTCTGTTGTTAGTGGAGTGCCCCGGGGCTCTGTCCTGGGACCTCTGTTGTTAGTGGAGTGTCCCGGGGCTCTGTCCTGGGCCTCTGTTGTTAGTGGAGTGTCCCGGGGCTCTGTCCTGGGGCCACTGTTGTTAGTGGAGTGTCCCGGGGCTCTGTCCTGGGGCCACTGTTGTTAGTGGAGTGTCCCGGGGCTCTGTCCTGGGGCCTCTGTTGTTAGTGGAGTGCCCCGGGGCTCTGTCCTGGGGCCTCTGTTGTTAGTGGAGTGTCCCGGGGCTCTGTCCTGGGGCCTCTGGTGTTAGTGGAGTGCCCCGGGGCTCTGTCCTGGGGCCTCTGGTGTTAGTGGAGTGTCCCGGGGCTCTGTCCTGGGGCCACTGTTGTTAGTGGAGTGCCCCGGGGCTCTGTCCTGGGGCCTCTGTTGTTAGTGGAGTGCCCCGGGGCTCTGTCCTGGGGCCACTGTTGTTAGTGGAGTGCCCCGGGGCTCTGTCCTGGGGCCTCTGTTGTTAGTGGACACCAGACCACTCCATCTGTCAGACATCTGGACCTAGATTTACGAAGCTCCGTGTATTTCTTCGTAAGTAAGTGCTACGAAGGTTCGTAAGTATTGCCTAAGAACGTTCCTACGCCCAATTCAGAAAGATGTACTTACGATGATTTTAGCAACTTCACTTAAATCTCGCTAGATGTCACTAGGGCTTGTCGTATGGCCAATCAAAGAGAAGGTAACAGTTTTCATCTTACAGTTGTACCCAATCACGACGGCTTCATATCGGAGCTCATCCACTATCACTTGCCACTTATTTATCTCGAATTTTCTTATAAAATTAGTATATATCGAAGTAAAACTATGTTTCTCAACTCGTACAGTCAACACCGTCGTTGTAGTAAACAAATGTTACATTTTTTTTTATCTACGTAATTCTAAGAGATATTTTGTGGTTTTCCTTGTCGCTCGGATTTGAGAAGTGATAGTATTTATTTACGTATATATATTTACCAAAATTTACCCAAGGGCCACTAACTCTCTAGTGGCCTCGACGAGGACAAAAAGCCGGCGGCTTGTTAAGACCCGCCAATTGTCCTAATGATATTTTCTAGCTGGATTTTGGCATTTACAGCTTAAGCGGGTAGGCGGTTCCATGGTTTTATAGCCATCTGGGTGAAAAAAAAACATCTGTTTTCAGTACTACTTGAGAGGACATACTCTCCAACACCATATCTGTGATTGCCCTGTTATCAGTGACTTCATACCAAATGGTATGAGGTACTTTGAACTCTGTAATTACTTCATACACTCAGGAATATTGGAAGATATTCTTGTGCTGTACCCAGATTTTGCCAGTGGAGGCTAATAGATCAGCATTAAGTATTTTGTTCTCTCCTGATTCCATGTATGACTGGCCATCCTGTGAGGTGAGGATGTTGGATGAGCTTGTAGCTGGTTTTTGATCTACACTGTGTGCTCTTTCATACAAAATAGGGAAGCAGTACATTCTGTGTATACCTAAGCATGTTAAAAAATACATTTTTTGAGAGGAATCTTGTAGAAACTGGTAAGGTTAATTGGTTACCTCTTGTAAAAATCGTGAAGTTGTTGTTTAGTCTGTTACGGCCACTTTGGGTTCTACCGGGTTCTTGCTTTGGGCCAGTAACCGGGTTCTTGCTGTTACTCTTTAACTATATCCGACCGCAAGTCGGTGGTAAGCTTTCATGAACTGATTGTATCAAGTAGTAGTGCAATGAATAAATAAGGGGGAGGGGATAAGCAATACACAATTCCCTTCACCAATATATATATTATAATATTAAAGTATAACTACACCTATTTACAGTGGTGTCTCTCTCACGCAGGACACAACACAACGACAGTGTTCATCAAGCTCAGTGACTCCTGGAGTTCACCTTCTACACGGACCAGTCCACCCACACAGTACCACGGTGTGCCTACACCCCCACCTTCGCTCTCCAGCTACTCACTGGCGGAGGGCTTCAGCAACACGCTGACAGGGGTCCCAAACTAACACATACAGGGGTAGCTAACACCCCTGGAAGAAGCCTCTAGCAGCTTGCTAGCAACACTTCACAATAGACACATCACTGTCTTCCGTAACCCTTACACGCCAATCCCGGGTACGTCGGACCGTGCAACACTGCATACAACGGCAGCTAACACACTGCTCTAATCAGATGGCGGCCACTTAGCCCTCACACAGGACCAAGTCAAGAGTTCGTGGACTGACCTCTATATGTCACCTCTGTGGACATAAAAACGTCATTAGCCAGATGGACAGTACACTGGGTATAGGTTAAGTAATAATTGTAAATAAGAAGCAATAAGATGCTTATCTTAACATACTAAGAAGGTTAGGTGAGGTCGGTGTTTTCTATGAAGCTTTTCAAGGTAAACTAAAATATTCACAATCAATTAGTATGTCACATATGCACTTATTAAATAAGCCAATAATGACTGTAAGCAAGTGCGAGAACGGGTTGCACCCTGGGATAACACTCGTCTCCTGGGGAATTGATATTATGCTTGTAGCCACAACCTAGATGGCGTTGATCTTGATACACCACCCACCAGAGGTCACCATCATCGACCTCACATTCTGACTGAGGCAGGAAACCGGAGCCATTCACCGCTGCCACGCCCCACCAACAGATAGCATTGTCCGAGTTGCACCAAATACCAGTGAGTTGGAGTGCAGACCCATAGATGGCGCTGAAATCGCCACTCTATACTCCAGTAACGGTGTTGATACCATAACAAGTCAGAGCTGATTTGTTTTTTTTGTTTTTTTGTATTGAGGCTGGTATTTTCTTCCCTGATTCCATGTATGACTAACCATCCTGTGAAATGGGAGTATTAGATGACCTTATAGAAAGGTTTTATCTACACTGTATAATCTTTCATATAGAATAGGGTAGCAACACATTGCTGTTTATATCTAAGCTTCTTAACAAAAAAATCAGTAATAAAGGTTTCAAATTATGGTTTGTAATAATACCAGTATTATCCTGGTATTAATGGTTAAATCATGTTAACCATGCATCATTAAGTTCTCTTGCAGATATGTAATAGTCATATTTCTTTTGAATCATTCATTAAATTGTGCATTATGTCTCGTTTTTCACTTCTTTGGATACACAGTAGAAAAGAGTTTAAACAACCCATAAATAATTGTTTCATTATATGTTTATATTTAAATAACTGGATCAATATTTTTACACCTGACAGGATTTGTTTTACTTACAGGTGCATTATCTGTTAAAAAAATAGGTTTATTCCCTGGAAACACAAACCGAAACTGTCTCTATTTCCGCTCGTTACAACTTGTAATAAAGTTGTTACATCTTGGCTTAACGTGTTTATGACGTATTAGAACGTTGTTACAACTCGCTATATTAGTTGTTATAACTGGTTAGGAGGTGTTAAAACTTGTTCGAACGTTGTACCGACGTCGTAGTTTCGGTGTGTGTTTGGCGGGTTGTTATACACAATGGTGCTACATAGCCTTCCCGGCTTGGTGCCTTCTTTTGATAATTATTTATTGTTACACAGAGCCAAATTGTGTAACAGGAAGAGGTCTTGGACACAAATTTGTTCCACGCCAAATGTAGAGGAATTAGCTGAGCATTCCTCAATAAAATAAGCTGCTTCAGCTCATAAGGTAAATAAAATAAGCATTTCTCAAAAATGTAGCTGTCACCTACTGGTGATAATTTTGTTGGATCCGTGTACAGCTACGCCATACAGTATTGGTATTCTACAAAAATATAGCAATATTGTAATACAGCCTGTAAGATGAAAACTACAAATATATATATATTATATGTATTATATATATATATATATATAATATATATATATATATATATATATATATATTATATATATATATATATATATATATATGGGGGGTAGACTGTGGTGCCCAGGATTGTCTATCCTCCCATCCCCACATTGCACCTTCTACCATCTATCCCTTGGCCCTTTTCAGTCCCCATCCGCTTCATCCCTCTCAGTAACCTCTGCTTCCCTCTCTGTTTTTAACAAGCCTTAATATTCAGTTATAGTCATAATTACAGGCCTAAGTATTCAATTACAAAAGTTTTTGAAGTTTTTACCCTTACCCTTTACTCCACTACGGGCTCACCATAGCCCGTGCTACTTGGAACTTCTTGTTCCAGGTAGCGAATCTTTAACAACAACAACCTTACCCTGACTGGCTGTCCAGTCAACCGTCAGGCAGAGTGGACAGCGCTTGAGATTCGTAGTCCTATGGTTCCGGGTTCGATCCCCGGTGGAGGGGAAACAATGGGCAGTTTCTTTTACCCCTGATGCCCCTGTTCACCTCACAGTAAATAGGTACCTGGGAGTTAGACAGCTGCTACGGGCTGCTTCCTGGGGGTGTGTAACAATAAGGAGGCCTGGTCGAGGACCGGGCCGCGGGGTCGCTAAGCCCCGAAATCATCTCAAGATAACCTCAAGATATTCCCTTACCTGACATCATTTGTGCAGCATATTTTTTTTATGTCTCTCCCAGATTTAATTTCAAACTAAAAACAAACTAAATAAATTAAAAATGGGTATGTATAGCTAAGGTACACCCTAGCTACACTTATTGCTGGGTGAACAGGTGCATTTGGTGATAGTAAATGCTCCCACCAGCCCGGGAGCATCACCATCTCTCATATTTCATGTTCACCAGTGTTTATTTACTTATATATAACTACTACTGGTATAATATCCTGGTATAATATAATATAATACCAGTATAACTACTGGTATAATATCTTGCTTTTGCAGGCGATGAGTCACAATAACGTGGCTAAAGTAAGTTGACCAGACCACACACTAGAAGGTGAAGGGACGACGACGTTTCGGCTCGTCCTGGACCATTCTCAGTCTATTGAGACTTGAGAATGGTCCAGGACGGACCGAAACGTCGTCGTCTCTTCACCTTCTAGTGTGTGGTTTGGTCATCTTGCTATTATAAACAAATTCTAATATCATTAAATACACATTTACTACAAGTTTCAAGCAGAGAATGCATATATAACTAACATGAAGTACTCTTTCTTGAGCGAGACTCGCCAGCTAAAATGTTTGTTTATAATAAAATCGATCCTCCGTGTTGTGTAGTAGAGAAAAATTGAGTTATATCCAGTTTATGAAAAACTACGAGTGGTCGAGTCCGTTCTTAGCGCGACGATGTTTACTTACGAAGATTTCATTCTTAAATACCTACCTGAATCCCGACGTAGCCGCTACGAAGGAAGACTTTCCTAAGTACGTGCGTAACTGCTTCGGGAATCTGGCCCCTGGCTTCCAACTTTGAACAGACAGACAGACATTCTCTCTTAAAGTATAAATAATAGAATATATAATCATGAGGCGTGCATCTGAGGGGGCCATACCAGGTATGTTGTGATGGGGGCCATACTGAGTGTGTAGTGAGGGCCACACTGTCTAGTACAGGGCCATAGTGTGTGTCATCAAGGCCATACTGTGTCGTGGTGCCATACTGAGTGTGTAGTGAGGGCCACACTGTCTAGTATAGGGCCATATTGTGTGTCATCAAGGCCATACTGTGTCGTGGTGCCATACTGAGTGTGTAGTGAGGGCCACACTGTCTAGTACAGGGCCATAGTGTGTGTCATCAAGGCCATACTGTGTCGTGGTGCCATACTGACTGTGTAGTGAGGGCCACACTGTCTAGTACAGGGCCATAGTGTGTGTCATCAAGGCCATACTGTGTCGTGATGCCATACTGAGTGTGTTGTAAGTGGCCATATTGAGGAGTGTGTGTGAGGGAGTGTAATGAGGAGTGGGTAGTGAAGGCCTCACTAACAAGGGCGGGAGAGAAACAACACTAACCTTGCCAACAATCTGTCAGGATAACCACATAATAAATTTACATTTTCCTCAAATCACCAAAATTCTAACATGAAGGACTGTGAGCTGACCTACACACCCCAGTCACATGTGCGTTACTAACAACTACTAACATTACTAACTAATACTAACTACCGTTAAAGCTACCATTAACAACCTCTCCCGGACGATGGGGAAGACACAACGAAGCACTTAAAAGAATTTCTAATTTTCCTGCACGAGGAAGTGAGGCGGCGGAGTTTTTGTTGACATGTGTGTGTGTGTTAGGAGGTGAAGTGCAGGTATATAACCCCGGCCACACCTGCAGTTGTGCTCTCCTCTCCTCCTCCAGGACATTATCTCAGGTGAAGATGACACTGTGAGTGAAGCTCACTCACGATGAGTGAGTGAGTGAGGCAGCCTCGGCCCCCGACCAGAACCTGTGGTCGTCTATGCGGTGTTGAGCATTTCAAGACGACCTTCCCACCACCGCTGTCTGAGGTTGTGGTGGTGTGGTGGTCGAACAGTTTGGGCACGATGGGGGAGATGACTCTGCTCTGTGTTCAACACTTCTCGCTGTGTGTTCATGAGTGTTCAGCGGTCTTTACTGTGTGATCATAACTGTTCACCAGTCCTCACAGTGTGTACAACAATCCTCACTTTGTGTTCACAAATGTTCAACAGTTTATAATCTGTGACTTTACCGTTCAACACTCTTCACCGTGTGTTCACCAGTGTTCAACAGTCCGTACTGTGTGTCCACCAGTGTTCAACAGTCCGTACTGTGTGTCCACCAGTGTTCAACAGTCCTCACAATTTTGACTGACGGTTGTTCATAAAGTTGAAGAACGGTGAACATTTCTAATTACATCAATTGCATTAAAATTATCAGAGATATACATAGTTGGCTGTATTGTACACATACAGACCATGGTGGACTGTATTGTACACATACAGACCATGGTGGGCTGTATTGTACACATACAGACCATGGTGGGCTGTATTGTACACATACAGACCATGGTGGGCTGTATTGTACACATACAGACCATGGTGGGCTGTATTGTACACATACAGACCATGGTGTGGCTGTATTGTACACATACAGACCATGGTGGGCTGTATTGTTCACATACAGACCATGGTGGGCTGTATTGTTCACATACAGACCATGGTGGGCTGTATTGTTCACATACAGACCATGGTGGGCTGTATTGTTCACATACAGACCATGGTGGGGCTGTATTGTACACATACAGACCATGGTGGGCTGTATTGTTCACATACAGACCATGGTGGGGCTGTATTGTACACATACAGACCATGGTGGGCTGTATTGTTCACATACAGACCATGGTGGGCTGTATTGTTCACATACAGACCATGGTGGGGCTGTATTGTACACATACAGACCATGGTGGGGCTGTATTGTTCACATACAGACCATGGTGGGGCTGTATTGTTCACATACAGACCATGGTGGGGCTGTATTGTACACATACAGACCATGGTGGACTGTATTGTACACATACAGACCATGGTGGACTGTATTGTACACATACAGACCATGGTGGACTGTATTGTACACATACAGACCATGGTGGACTGTATTGTACACATACAGACCATGGTGGACTGTATTGTACACATACAGACCATGGTGGACTGTATTGTACACATACAGACCATGGTGGACTGTATTGTACACATACAGACCATGGTGGACTGTATTGTACACATACAGACCATGGTGGGGCTGTATTGTACACATACAGACCATGGTGGACTGTATTGTACACATACAGACCATGGTGGGGCTGTATTGTACACATACAGACCATGGTGGGGCAGTATTGTTCACATACAGACCATGGTGGGCTGTATTGTACACATACAGACCATGGTGGGGCAGTATTGTACACATACAGACCATGGTGGGCTGTATTGTACACATACAGACCATGGTGGGGCAGTATTGTACACATACAGACCATGGTGGGGCTGTATTGTACACATACAGACCATGGTGGGCTGTATTGTACACATACAGACCATGGTGGGGCAGTATTGTTCACATACAGACCATGGTGGGCTGTATTGTACACATACAGACCATGGTGGGGCAGTATTGTACACATACAGACCATGGTGGGCTGTATTGTACACATACAGACCATGGTGGGGCAGTATTGTTCACATACAGACCATGGTGGGGCAGTATTGTACACATACAGACCATGGTGGACTGTATTGTACACATACAGACCATGGTGGGGCAGTATTGTTCACATACAGACCATGGTGGGGCAGTATTGTACACATACAGACCATGGTGGGGCAGTATTGTTCACATACAGACCATGGTGGGGCAGTATTGTACACATACAGACCATGGTGGACTGTATTGTACACATACAGACCATGGTGGGCTGTATTGTACACATACAGACCATGGTGGGCTGTATTGTACACATACAGACCATGGTGGGGCAGTATTGTTCACATACAGACCATGGTGGGCTGTATTGTACACATACAGACCATGGTGGGCTGTATTGTACACATACAGACCATGGTGGGGCAGTATTGTTCACATACAGACCATGGTGGGGCTGTATTGTTCACATACAGACCATGGTGGGCTGTATTGTACACATACAGACCATGGTGGGGCAGTATTGTTCACATACAGACCATGGTGGGCTGTATTGTTCACATACAGACCATGGTGGGGCAGTATTGTTCACATACAGACCATGGTGGGGCTGTATTGTTCACATACAGACCATGGTGGGCTGTATTGTACACATACAGACCATGGTGGGGCAGTATTGTTCACATACAGACCATGGTGGGCTGTATTGTTCACATACAGACCATGGTGGGGCTGTATTGTTCACATACAGACCATGGTGGGGCTGTATTGTTCACATACAGACCATGGTGGGGCTGTATTGTTCACATACAGACCATGGTGGGGCTGTATTGTTCACATACAGACCATGGTGGGCTGTATTGTTCACATACAGACCATGGTGGGGCTGTATTGTTCACATACAGACCATGGTGGGGCTGTATTGTACACATACAGACCATGGTGGGGCTGTATTGTTCACATACAGACCATGGTGGGGCTGTATTGTTCACATACAGACCATGGTGGGGCTGTATTGTACACATACAGACCATGGTGGGCTGTATTGTTCACATACAGACCATGGTGGGGCTGTATTGTTCACATACAGACCATGGTGGGGCTGTATTGTTCACATACAGACCATGGTGGGGCTGTATTGTACACATACAGACCATGGTGGGGCTGTATTGTACACATACAGACCATGGTGGGGCTGTATTGTTCACATACAGACCATGGTGGGGCTGTATTGTTCACATACAGACCATGGTGGGCTGTATTGTTCACATACAGACCATGGTGGGGCTGTATTGTTCACATACAGACCATGGTGGGGCTGTATTGTTCACATACAGACCATGGTGGGGCTGTATTGTTCACATACAGACCATGGTGGGCTGTATTGTACACATACAGACCATGGTGGGGCTGTATTGTTCACATACAGACCATGGTGGGGCTGTATTGTTCACATACAGACCATGGTGGGCTGTATTGTACACATACAGACCATGGTGGGGCTGTATTGTTCACATACAGACCATGGTGGGCTGTATTGTTCACATACAGACCATGGTGGGGCAGTATTGTTCACATACAGACCATGGTGGGGCTGTATTGTTCACATACAGACCATGGTGGGGCTGTATTGTACACATACAGACCATGGTGGGCTGTATTGTACACATACAGACCATGGTGGGCTGTATTGTTCACATACAGACCATGGTGGGGCTGTATTGTTCACATACAGACCATGGTGGGGCTGTATTGTTCACATACAGACCATGGTGGGGCTGTATTGTACACATACAGACCATGGTGGGGCTGTATTGTTCACATACAGACCATGGTGGGGCTGTATTGTTCACATACAGACCATGGTGGGGCTGTATTGTACACATACAGACCATGGTGGGCTGTATTGTTCACATACAGACCATGGTGGGGCTGTATTGTTCACATACAGACCATGGTGGGGCTGTATTGTTCACATACAGACCATGGTGGGGCTGTATTGTACACATACAGACCATGGTGGGGCTGTATTGTACACATACAGACCATGGTGGGGCTGTATTGTTCACATACAGACCATGGTGGGGCTGTATTGTTCACATACAGACCATGGTGGGCTGTATTGTTCACATACAGACCATGGTGGGGCTGTATTGTTCACATACTGACCATGGTGGGGCTGTATTGTTCACATACAGACCATGGTGGGGCTGTATTGTTCACATACAGACCATGGTGGGCTGTATTGTACACATACAGACCATGGTGGGGCTGTATTGTTCACATACAGACCATGGTGGGGCTGTATTGTTCACATACAGACCATGGTGGGCTGTATTGTACACATACAGACCATGGTGGGGCTGTATTGTTCACATACAGACCATGGTGGGCTGTATTGTTCACATACAGACCATGGTGGGGCAGTATTGTTCACATACAGACCATGGTGGGGCTGTATTGTTCACATACAGACCATGGTGGGGCTGTATTGTACACATACAGACCATGGTGGGCTGTATTGTACACATACAGACCATGGTGGGCTGTATTGTTCACATACAGACCATGGTGGGCTGTATTGTTCACATACAGACCATGGTGGGCTGTTTAAGTCTTCAGTATTGTCACAAGAATGTCTAAGTAACTTTGCTAGGAAGGACTGTAGTAAATGTAAGTCTTAATCTCCCTAATTTACCTGAGAGTCGGTAACAATACGGTGCTCGACGAGGACAGGAAGCCGGCGGGTTGTCGAAAGTCCCCCTGATTTACCCTGTTGGTGTTCTCCAGCTGGACTTTAAAAGTTAACAGATTTTTGGCATTAGGGCTTCAGCGGGTAGGCGGTTCCTTGGGTTGGTAACCCTGTGGGTGAAAACCCTATTCTGGTCACTTTAATGTAGAGCAATATCGACCGTCTCGCTTCGTGCAGGTCGGCGTTCCATCTCCGACCGTCCAAGTGGTTGGGCACCATTCCTTCCCTCCGGCCCATCCCAAATCCTTTTCCTGATCCCTTCCAAGTGCTATACAGTCATAATGGCTTGGCGCTTTCCCCCTGATAGTTCAATTGAATACTAGTATGCAGTAAAGTGACCTGCTGTAGTGAGAGGAGCTGTAGTGTTGCTCCCGGTCAGTTTTTTATTATTATTATTATTATTATTATTATTATTATTATTATTATTATTATTATTTTCTACCACAGACGTGGCCAGACATTCACAATGCTAACCAGCATATATACATTTTCTTCTGCCCTCCATGGACAGGGTTAGAGATGTGTTAAACATATATTTCAAGGGTTTATTGAACAATCAACCACTGAAGGCGAGTCGGTGCTTTTAAAATGCTAAGCTAACCTACATACGTAAATACATTGATACACAGATTTACGTATGCCCTACATAAAGTGTTCGATGTGTCTTTTACATAGTGTCATTAATGTACATTTACAAAGGTGAAATGTAATTCTGATCAGCTTCCATATATACTTTATACCCATACATATACATACACACACACATATACATATATACACACATTCATTCACAGACATTTGTCTCATTCACTCTGACAGGGTGAGATAGCTGATAAAGAAACTAGTGTGCAATTAAGCACTTAATCACTGAAGGTGATTAAGGTGCTTTTACAAGCTCAGGTTATATAGTTACATCATATACATTGTATAATTAATCTATTACATGGTCAATCTTGGATACAAGTCCAATATATCATCAAGTGTTCCAGTACTCATATAGTAATTACACAGTTCAGCATACCTCAGCATAGGAGGGCGAAAGTCAGTCAATATGGGACATTCTACAATATAATGTTCAAGAGCGTGCAGGTTTTCTCTTTCACAAAGTTGACACATTGTGTACTCGACATTTGGGTTTTGAGAAAGCTGGTCTGGCTTTAGGAAGGCGATATTTACCATAATTGTCTAATGTTTCCTTTTGATTTATTTTGACTACAGGATGAAGTGGCTGGCTCAAGGCGTGTTCCTCACCATCCTGTGCTTGGCACACGGTAAGTCCGTCCCTGAGTCCCTGAGTCCTGAGTCCTGGCGTCCTGGCGTCCGAGAGTCCCTGAGTCCCAGCGTCCCTGAGTCCTGAGTCCTTAGTCCTTAGTCCTGAGTCGCAGAGTCCTGAGTCCCTGAGTCCCAGAGTCCTGAGTCCCGGCGTCCAAGAGTCCATAAGTCCCAGAGTCCTCTTGCTACAATGGTCCCATTACTAAAGCCCTCCTTTGTGAAGGTGCTGAGCAGCAAGCCTAGCCACGAACCTGGGCCAGATTCACGAAGCAGTTACGCAAGTACTTACGAACGTGTACATCTTTCCTCAATCTTTGGCGCTTTAGTTACATTTATTAAACAGTTTACAAGTATGAAAACTTGCCAATCAACTGTTGTTATTGTTGTAAACAGCCTCCTGGTGCTTCGGAGCTCATTAACTGTTTAATAATTGTAAACAAAGCCGCCAAAGATTGAGAAAAGATGTACACATTCGTAAGTGCTTGCGTAACTGCTTCGTGAATCTGGCACTCAGACATCAGCGTCGGTGCCATCCTCTCTAACAACACTTTAGTATTAAAGTAAGACTAGTATAAGGCGTATGCCTTTCCATTGGAGACTTTCAGCGCGTGGAGAAGGGGGACCTGCTGCCTGGGTAACAGCTTCTCTCCCCGAATCAACCTACCCTGGCTTTGCGCCCTGGTGAGGCCACTCCAGACCGACAACCAGAGCGCAACTCCATAGTCTCCTGAGACTGATGAATGCCTACTACTACTACTAGTATAACCTTGCTCGCTGCTGGGCTGCTTGTGGTACGTCAAGACTGGAGGTAAACACCGGTGTCTTGCTCGTGTGCTGGAAGACTGGGACACCCTGGCCGGGGCGCGCCCTCTGGGAGCTACACACTCCCTCCTCTTTCTCAGCCGTGGCTCAGGCTCTATGCCCATGACGTCAGAGGCCTAGGTACCCTAAGATTACTGGGTTTCTCACCGGTATGGACTTAACAGACAGACACATGTGCTAACTCTAATCCTCTGGAAGATCTTTATTTAATATTGGTCAATATTGAGCTAGGCAATACTAATTAAGCAATAATCGACTTATTAAATATAAATCAGTTTTGGTTCAAAATATACAATATAATTATCGTATGTTTCCATTTCAATATTTTTTGCAAATTAATACACTTAAAACTTATTTAAAAAGTCATTATTTAGAAAATTGGGTTTATTCGGCCACGGCGTAATTGTAACATTTCCTAATAACAATTTGTGTACACAGAGAAATCACATTCTCGTAATTTATCAATGATCAAATCCACCAGAGCCGTGATGGGGGATCAAACCTATGTGCTGGGTGTTCCCAGATACACTCTGTAGTCCACTACACCACGACACGGTCAAAATAATTGCAACCTGGAGTACTACATGTTCATTTCTACCATGTCGTGGTGTAGTGGACTAGAGCGTGCATCAGGGAACACCCAGCGCATAGGTTAGATTCCCCCTACACGGCTCCTTTGGATTTGATCATTGATAAATTACGATAATGTGATTTTTTCTGTGTAATGAAAGAGGAGCGTCGGAGGTGGAGGTACTGGACGTCAGAGCCAGAGTACCTGGGGAGGGGGGGAGGAGGGGTGCAACCATGATTCGACCTCGTTTCATTTATTTATATACAAGAAGGTATATTGGGTTTATTAGCGTACAGAGACTTGAAGTTTTACATTCTTGTAAAGCCACAGTGAGCTTCAGTTTCGTGTGTTGTCAGGACGTGAGTCCTCGGACGCCAAGCTGCTGGTGGCGGCGTACTCGACGAAGACGGCGTACTTCCTGACCACCTCCACCACCACCACCCCCTACACGTGCGCCTTCAAGGTCCAGACCAACGTGTGCCAGCGACGCCGCTTCAAGCGCTACTCTGCCGTCGATGATGTCGTCGCCAGAGACTTGTGAGTGGGGGCTGTCCCTTGTGGGGTGTGGGGAGAGGTGGTGGGGTGTGGGGAGGGGTGGTGGGGTGTGGGGAGGGGTGGTGGGGTGTGGGGAGACGTGTGGGAAGAGTTGGAGTGATTGTGGAGGGAAGTGTCTTTGTGGAGTAACAAGACAGCAGCGTGTGGGTCCAACACGGCCTTATGTCGTAGCGTCGCCCTACTGACAGTGCCCAAACGTTTGGCTGCGTCCCCCCAAGGGGGGGGGGTCACGAAATGTTTCTGGGAGGGAGAGGGGGGGTCGCAGAGCCTAAGTTGAGAGTATGACTGAATTATCAGAATTACGAAATAGTGATCCTTATTAGACATTCTTTCAAAATGTTCACACCTGCAGAAAAAAATTACTGATATGACTAGATTTCTAATATAATTTTTGACTACCAATGTCTAAAGATTAAAAAATTTGATCCAGGAAAGTAAATTTCTACTGGTTCCTATAACAGATTTGAACCTAAATCTATATCAATTTATATACAATTCTTTAAATTAATATTAAGCTGTATGCTGGTTGTCAAAGGAAATGTCTATGGTATCTTTGAGTTGAAAGATGAAATCAAGTTGTTTGTAAAAGTGCAGACACGACCTCCCGGCGCACTTTGATGGTGAAACTTAGCAGAAACAAGTTGCCTACTTACCAGACATTTTTTACCGGATGAATAAACTGAATCTGAAAGTTGAGGGAAACGAAAGGCAGATTCTCCAATGTCAAGACAATCTTCGAGGCATTTACATACAAACCGAAAATCAGGCGTCAGAATGTCACCCTTGGAAACATTGTCATGAAAAACTGTGTAGTGTGGCAAGAGAATCTGAACTTGATGAGATCCTGAAGTAAGAGATTGATGGGCACCATGAATCCCTTGACAAGTCACTTGAGTGGTAGTTCCCCCGAGTACTGAGGAGAAGTGGCAGCTCTCTTACACAACCATTTTCTGCTTCCACCACTGTATCCATCTTCCCCATGAAGTCCAGAAGGAATTTTTGGATTTACTGAACATTCTCCGGCACGTGACGTCTTTTATGAAGTTAGTGAGCATCGCGGGCAACACCCAGTCCTCTTGCACTCTATAGTAACACTACACCAGGGCTCCTGGTGTACTGTAAGGCCCGGCACCCATCCACTTGGACTGATCGGTAGAGCGGCGGCCTTCCTTCTTGCAGGTGGGAGTTCGAGCCTCAGTGGTCCAAGTGGTTGGGTACCATTCATCCACCCCGTCCCAACCCTCCCAAGCCCTGTGTAGTCATACAGGCTTGGTGCTCTAAGAGCAACCTGGCCTCCTAATAGTACGTCGCATTTTGACGTTTAGTCTACCTAAGGCTAAAAATCGTCGTACTAGAAAATGGTAGCGGCTCGCGAAGTTGACGTTCCGTCCCGTTTTCTGTTTTGGGTCCTCTGGTAGGTTAGGATAAGGGCACTTTAGTACGACAGTTTCTTGACGTTGGGACACCTTAGGAGGACGGGCAACTCTCCTTCTGTATGCCTTCTAAGGTCCAGCCAGATAAAATAATTGTCTTGCGATTTCACAGGGCGCCCCTGGAAGGAACATTGGAAGATGCCATAGAAGGAGATGCGAAGAACAACCGGAACCCAAGGATCGCCCTCACCATCTGGAGCACCACCACCTCCACCTACACCGTCACCTCCACCTCCATCAACACCGCCACCACCTTCTCCCTCTCCTACTACTGCACCGTCAGCGGCGCCTCTGCTCTACCAGTCTGTGGTTAATGTCACACACACACGCCAGGGAGTCCCTGACGCACGCCAGGGAGTCCCTGACGCACGCCAGGGAGTCCCTGACGCACGCCAGGGAGTCCCTGACGCACGCCAGGGAGTCCCTGACGCACGCCAGGGAGTCCCTGACGCACGCCAGGGGGTCCCTGACGCACGCCAGGGAGTCCCTGACGCACGCCAGGGAGTCCCTGACGCACGCCAGGGGTCCCTGACGCTCTTCATAACACCTGTTCATATCGCCATGAACAGCGTGGTGAACATCAGTGAACAGGGGCAGCGCCTGGCGTGACCTGGCACCGTGCGTCGCTGGCTTCACTCTTCCTTCTGCACCAGTGTTCCGTCTTCTTTGTTTACGTTTAAGGGGTCAGTTATGTAAATACTTCTCTCAATAAAGTTTGTTTTCTCACTGTGTTGTTGCCTCCACAACCACCATTGTTCTTCCTAGAGTCTGTATGGTGACATTACCCGTTCTCCTTTGTATGGTGAGCCTGGTCTTGCCTGCTTGTATGGTGAGGCTACCCATGCTAGCTTGTATGATGAGTCTGCCCATGCTTGCTTGTATGGTGAGTCTACCCATGCTAGCTTGTATGGTGAGTCTGCCCATGCTTGCTTGTATGGTGAGTCTGTCCATGCTTGCTTGTATGGTGAGGCTACCCATGCTTGCTTGTATGGTGAGGCTACCCATGCTTGCTTGTATGGTGAGGCTACCCATGCTTGCTTGTATGGTGAGGCTGCCCATGCTAGCTTGTATGGTGAGGCTACCCATGCTTGCTTGTATGGTGAGGCTACCCATGTTTGCTTGTATGGTGAGGCTCCCCATGCTTGCTTGTATGGTGAGGCTACCCATGCTTGCTTGTATGGTGAGGCTACCCATGCTTGCTTGTATGGTGAGGCTCCCCATGCTTGCTTGTTTGATTGTTACCGCCAGCGAATACTAGTTTTTTTTATTTTTTCTACCACAGACGTGGCCACACATTTACAATGCTAACCAGCATATATACATTTTCTCCTGTCCTCCATGGACAGTGAGAGATCTGTTATACATACAGTTCAGTGTTTTATACATCACTCAACTCAGAAGGTGATTGTAGTGCTTATATAATGCTAATCTAACCTACATATATAGATACATAAATATACTTCCCTAAGCTTAGCTCCATAAGGGAGCTAAATCTCACGTCCCTTCAAAACAGAAGAGTAAAGGGAGACATGATAACCACCTACAAAATTCTCAGGGGTATTGACATTAACAAAGACTAACTATTTAGTACGGGTGGAACACGAACAAGGGACACAGGTGGAAACTGAGTACCCAAATGAGCCACAGAGACATTAGAAAGAACTTTTTCAGTGTCAGAGTAGTTAACAGATGGAATGCATTAGGCAGTGATGTGGTGGAGGCTGACTCCATACACAGTTTCAAGTGTAGATATGATAGAGCCCAATAGGCTCAGGAACCTGTACACCAGTTGATTGACAGTTGAGAGGCGGGACCAAAGAGCAAGAGCTCAACCCTAACAAGTATAACTAGGCAAGTACACAGATTTATGTCTATCCTACATAAACAGTATTCGATGTGAATTTTTACATAATGTCATTAATGTGCACTTACAATGGTGAAATACAATTTTGACCAGCTTTCACATATCCTGTATATACATACATACATGCATACATAAATACATGCATACATGCATACATGCATAAGGTAGTATCCAGGAACGAGGCCACCAAAGAGGACATATTAGTAAAGAAGAGGAAACTGAAGACTGCAAGGAATTACAGAGAGGTATACCTTCAGAGGGACATGACCAGGGAAGAGATAATATGGGCAGCAGATGCAAGGCAAAGGCGCAGGGAGAGGGAAGGGAACCAGGGATCAGCCTCCATCCCAGCACTCCCAAAGGGAAGGGGGGAACCCCAACCCAGCAATTCAGGAACCCCAGAAGGGAATGCAACACCCCTGCCCATCACCCCATAATGCCCCCCCCCCCTTCCACCCTCCATCTCAAATCCCTCCTTACCCCCACACAATGCCCACCATATCACCAAAATCCCCCACCCCACCTCCCCACAAACCCCTGTCAACTACACCACAGGAGGACGAGTCCTCCCTGCCCCCCCCACCCTCAGGACTTCTCCCTGCCCCAAGCAGGCCTGGGCAAGACTTAAGCCCTTTATTCTCCACCCTACCTCCCCCTGAACCCCTGGCAACTTTCCTACAGGAGGAGGAGCCTACCCAAGTAGAGATGACCATGGAACAACTTCCTACACTTGTAGGGAGGGAGGGAGGGAGGAGGGAGGGTGAAAATGGTTATAGGAAAGTGAGCTTCAAGGTAATGTACTCAAACATCGATGGGATTTACCAATAAAACAAGTGAACTGGCAGAAAGGGTTAACAGGAACTATGACAATGAGTGGACCTAAAATAATAGTGACAGTCATTTACAACCCTCCACTAAATGACAGAAGACCCAGACAGGCGTTTGATAGGAACAACAGTCTCCAGAACAATGAACATGGAACTCGGGACCCCCCCAAGGCGGAATCTTAAGCCCTACACTATTCAATGTACTTATGAACGCCATTGCAAATATTGATTTTCCGGAAGGAACACAACAAGTGGGATATGCAGATGATGTCCTAATACAAGCTCCCACCTTGGGAAAAATTGAACAGTCTATTGAACTCCTTGGAAGGAAATGTATTGAGCTCGGTTTCACTCTCTCCACAAACAAGACGAAGGCATACTCCCATCACAAGCGGAGAGCAAATGAAGAACTGCAAATTAATGGTGTAACACTAGAATGGGTTGACCACTATCGGTACCTTGGCGTCACTGTCGGCTCTAACAAGGGGACGAAAGAGGAGCTCAATCACCTCATAGGAACATGCAAAAGTCGACTCAGGGCACTGAAAGCTATGACCTGGAATGGACATGGAGCCTCTATTGCCGTGCTAAAAATGATGTACACAGCCTATGTGCGCTCCGTCATAGACTATGCCGCACCAGTTCTGTGCACCTACTCCCAAAGCGATATGAAAAGGCTTGAAAGCATTCAAAATGAAGCCATGACAATCATTCTTGGAGTTCCAAGAACTGCCAAAACGTCTAATCTACGAGAGAAGTTGTCCCTTCCCAGTGTTAAAAGCAGAATTCAGGAGCTGAATGCTAAGCTTGCAATTAGGATAGCCAGAGATCCCCATTACAATGATATTGCTAAGAAAAAACTGAGCTGTGTGCTACTTTCAGGGGGAAACAGGAGAAGCAAAAAATGGCATCACTGATGAGTCTGCTACCTCGAAGAGCTTCACCTGCTTGAGCAAGCCCGTGAGCTCCTGCCTGTAGAGAGGTTACCTCCCTGGGAGGATGACTCATGCAAGATCATCATCAATACAGTCTCCGTGGTGTAGTGGTAAGACACTCGCCTGGCGTTCCGCGAGCGCTATGTCATGGGTTCGTATCCTGGCCGGGGAGGATTTACTGGGCGCAATTCCTTAACTGTAGCCTCTGTTTAACGCAACAGTAAAATGTATACTTGGATGAAAAAACGATTCTTCGCGGCGGGGATCGTATTCCAGGGACCTGCCCGAAACGCTACGCGTACTAGTGGCTGTACAAGAATGTAACAACTCTTGTATATATCTCAAATCTCAAATTAAATGGCAATGAAAAAATCCAACATGTTACCACAAGAAATGAGGCACAAGTATCTCGAGGAAATTTATAAAGAAGCCGAAGATGAACTAGATCAAATCTACACTGACGGGTCATCTAATCCTGTCAATGGCAGGGCTGGTGCAGCATACACGGTAATCAAGGATAATACTTTCCAACGCAGAAATGAAGAAAAAGCACGTATTGAGAACTATGCCTCTTCAACGCAAGCAGAGCTAACTGCCATTGTTATGGCGCTAAAGTTTCTTGAACGGAACACTAATGGTGCAGTGATTTGCACCGATTCAAAAGCAGCACTGCAAAGCCTAAGTAAAAATCGGACAGAAAATCTTGCAATAGTCGCTGAAATTAAGAGAGCTGTGAGAATACTTACCAATCAGGGAAGTGTCATCAAGTTTCTGTGGATCCCCTCCCATGTTGGAATATGTGGGAATGAACGAGCAGATGTGCTGGCTGCTGAAGGCGCTGAAGGAGACCATATTGAATACTTCATACCCAAGACTCTACTACAAATTAGAGGTATTGTCAGGCAACATCACCGTGACAAGGTAACTGAGGAAAGGAGGATAGAAGCACAAACCAGTGAATCTATACGATGGTACAACATGGTTGCAGCTGGCAATCCCAATCATTATGGCCGAAGAGGAGGAGGACGAGGGAGAGAATCAGTAATAGTGAGAATCCGTCTTGGATACAAATATCCATGGAGATATGGAATGGAAACAACAGTTGATCATCGAAGTTGCAGAATCTGTGGTGAGAGTGATGGACACCGCCTTGACCACTATCTACGTGAATGTGAACACCTGAGAGACATCAGAAATATGTGTAGATTAATAAACCCCACATTGTTTGAGTTAGGAAAACACTATTTGTCAAATATTGATACTGTTCTTAAAAGATTTCCCCATTTTGCACCCGCAAGATAAAGTAAGCTTTTAAGGGTTGATAGATGTTAATCTTCTTGTTTGAGGAGCTGTTCACTTGAGACAGTTAAGCAAGTCCCAGCTGTGTCTGGGTACAAGTGACAGGATGAACAACCCAGCGGGTTTTCTTCCTATTGGGGAGTGATGTACATGCTGCTATGGCGGTGTGTCCACTCACAGGATGAGTGGCGCTGCCCAATACTGTCACTATGGAGGTGTGTCCACTCACAAGATGAGTGGCGCTGCCCAATACTGTCACTATGGAGGTGTGTCCACTCACAAGATGAGTGGCGCTGCACAATACTGTCACTATGGAGGTGTGTCCACTCACAAGATGAGTGGCGCTGCACAATACTGTCACTATGGAGGTGTGTCCACTCACAAGATGAGTGGCGCTGCACAATACTGTCACTATGGAGGTGTGTCCACTCACAAGATGAGTGACGCTGCCCAATAAACTCGCCCCTCAGGGCAAAATTTAACATTTAAAATTGTGTACTCGACATTTGGGTTTTGAGAGAGCTGCCAGATACGTCTATATCCCAGGCGTATTCTGGCCACTATTACATCACATTCCAGAGTTCATGCTCTATTAGTTCCATATATAAATGTCTCCTCACGATATTTATTATAATGTTTAATGCTACAACTTTCAGGTCTTTATGAATTTGTTAGATCAGTGATATTTTCATTGGATGTTTGTTTAAGTATTCTCTTTGTCACTGCTAATGAAACACCCATATCAATTTCTACCACTGGTTTTCTACAGGCTGTCTTTGCAAGCATATCAACAGTGTCATGCCTTGAGATGCTAACATGTGATGGTATCCATAGGAATTTAATTTCAAATCTGTTTTCTTTAGCAGCTAAAATATTCATTTATTGGCAGTTTATTGTGCACCCCCCTACTCATACTGTGAGTAACAGTTTATGGTGCAACCAGTACTCACCTGTGGAAAAATAAGTTACTTCTAAATGAGTCACTCTTTTCACAGAGGGAAATGAAATGGTGCACAGTGTGGGTCTTAGTTCGTGTGCACTTCAGTTGACCCAGAGCCGTGTACAAAGTGACCTGGTGTACACTTATACAAGCGTACACCAGGTCGTACACCACCGAAGAGCTGCGGCAACACCCGTTGGTCCACTGACTCTTGTTTGACTCATACTCAAGTTTCCATGAACACATTTAATTTTGGTAATGGATATGCGAGTTGCTGTGTGCCGTCCTCCGCTTTGTTTCACGTTCATAGTCAACTATTCAACTTGCAAGGTGAATGTTCAGTTGTTGTGGCAACACTTGCCGTAGCTGAACTGAGAGATCCTTCTGTGTTTATGGTGTGTGTGATGGTGAGACTCTATGGTGAGACTATTTCCCTCTTCCCTCTATAGTGACACTACAGTCTATTGACTGTGGTGAAAACTATCCTCCTCTGTGTATAGTGACACTATCCCTGATTTAATTTTAGGAAGATTCATTCCTCCCGCGGGCATGGTGACGTGATTACTTCTGGTCTGTATGGTGACACTATCACCATACAGGTGTGAGGAAGAGAGCACTCTAAGCTGTTGTGGTGGCCTTAATAACCCTCCAGGGGTTGATAGGCACAACACCAGAGCAAGTAGTAGTAGTTGTAGAAGCAGTAGTGGTGGTTGGTGTGGACGCAGCAGCAGGAGCAGGGGTGGGGTGTGAGGGCTGGTGTGGCGGCAGGATTAAGGCGCCACCGCGGCCAGGAAGGAAGACGCTGTACCCAGGGCAGGATTAAGGACTCACCACGGCCAGGAAGGAGGACGCTGTACCCAGGGCAGGATTAAGGCGCCACCACGGCCAGGAAGGAAGACGCTGTACCCAGGGCAGGATTAAGGCGCCACCACGGCCAGGAAGGAGGACGCTGTACCCAGGGCAGGATTAAGGACTCACCACGGCCAGGAAGGAGGACGCTGTACCCAGGGCAGGATTAAGGACTCACCACGACCAGGAAGGAGGACGCTGTACCCAGGGCAGGATTAAGGACTCACCACGGCCAGGAAGGAGGACGCTGTACCCAGGGCAGGATTAAGGCGCCACCACGGCCAGGAAGGAGGACGCTGTACCCAGGGCAGGATTAAGGAGTCACCACGGCCAGGAAGGAGGACGCTGTACCCAGGGCAGGATTAAGGAGTCACCACGGCCAGGAAGGAGGACGCTATACCCAGGGCAGGAAAACTGGAGGTTTATCACAAGTGGGGCGGCCGTGTTATTAAGGTTGGTGGCCGCCAGGGGAGAGGACGCCGCTATATAAGGTGGGGGAAGGTGTGTGGTGGCAGCTTGTGGTGTCACGGTGTTGTCAGGTGTGTGTGTGTACTCTCCTGTCTCTGTGCCGGGTGAGCGTCAGCTCCTGGGCCCGCCTCTAGTAACTGTCATTTAACTCTGTAGTTGAACTTCTTTCTAGTCCGTTTATAGTCAGCTACGACGACCACCTCACTACTAAGGTCGTCTCTCAACTACTCTTATCCGATTTACAGATTGATGAAGATTATGCCACCCAAAAGGTGGCGGCACGGGATGAATAGGTGGTAGATTAGTTTTTGTTTGGGCTGATGGATGACTACAGCATGCTGAGGTCGCATTTACTAGTGAGGCGGCTATCGTGGGGGAGGGTACTGCTGGACGGTATTTATGAGGGTCTCCAGCTGCTGGACACCTTTTTTGACCAGACGAGTGGCTGTGTTGACGGCTTCAGGGTGGTTACTGCAAGAGTCAGGGACTCTTAAAGCTCTTCTAAGGTCGTTAGTTGCTTCGCATTCAGGAGATAGTGAAGTAGTGACTTTTCTGTGACAGTTTGGCAGAAGATGCACTCTCTCTGTCGGGGTTCACCAGTCTCCCAGTTGCATCTGTACCTAGACGTAGTCTATATAACCTAACTGCTAGTTCCCTGTAACTGTTTAGGGATATTTAACTGTCTAACTTGTGGCCTCAAGATACCATGTTTGCAGAGGGGGAACCTTCAGCTGCTGTCTGGTGTAGATGGGCTGTGTTGAGGTGTGAGAGGTTGGTGGTGTTGTGTAGTGTACTCTAGGCTGGTGTGGATGTTTTGTGGATCACTGGATGGCTGTGGTGTGCCAATTTAACAATTTCATCAGCTTTCACTTAATGGGATTCCAACTTGGGGTGGGATCCAGTTTAAGGTTATGTTGAGCCCTTTGCCTTTAGCGACTGCCCCAAGATACAAAATGGTGGTAATTATTTCCACGTTATCTTGCCGCTATTTTTGTCCTAATATTTGAAGTGCAGCTTTGAGTCTGTGTGTATGATGCGTTTTGAGTGTTTGTGCAATCACGTATGCGAATGCCTGTTGTATGGCAAAACAGCTCAGTTGGGTTGATGATACTGGTCCTCCCAGTCTCCAATATGCCTGTATGCGGCCGTGCAAAGAGCAGCGCCAGCACTCTCATATTCTGTGTCCACGGATCCGTCTGTGAAGATGTGGGTGGCTCCTGCTGCTGCAATGATGCTCATTGCTTTCTATGATGCGCCTTAGCATTGTTGGATCATAGGCAGCCTTTTTCATCGGGAGACTTCTGTTACTAGAAGGTCGGCTCCTCCACGGTGGAGAACAAAGGGTAGTTTGGTGATCACCTCTACCATTCTTATCATTCTTTTTAATTGTAGACTGTTCAGGAGTTTTCCCGCTCTGGCTGGCCCTTCAAAACTTTGACGTCGCGATCATGTATCCTCTAACCCATCTGTCCTAAGAACGTAAGATTATTTTAAACTATAAACGGCCTGTTGGTCCACGTGTAGCAGGTCTTGTTCACAGCCTCCTGCACTGCCCATTACAGGCCGCTTGTTAGGCCTAGCGCGGTCCCTCTAGGCCTACTATCATTGATGTTCCACAGGACGCTTCACAACAGTTGCTTAATTACCAGGCATATATTTACTGCTAAATTCTCAGGGGAATTGACAGGGTGGACAAAGACAAACTCTTCAGCACGAGTGGGCCACGAACAAGGGGACTCAGGTGGAAACTTAGTACCCAGATGAGCCACAGAGACGTTAGAAAGAATTTTTTCAGAGTCAGAGTAGTTAATAAATGGAATGCATTCAGGCAGTGATGTGGTGGAGGCTGACTCCGTACACAGTTAAATGTAGAAATGATAGAGCCCAGTAGGCTCAGGAACCTGTACATCAGTTGACTGACAGTTGAGAGGCGGGACCAAAGAGCCAGAGCTCAATCCCCGCAAGCACAACTAGGTGAGTACAATTAGGTGAGTACACCTAGATGTACACACACGCCCTGGAACACGCTCACAGCGATGACAGGGTCATAACGGCGCTGCATTACTTGTGAAGAGATATTGAGAATATGTTCATCCCTTTCAACTCCCGCTCAACACTTCTATCTGATGCCTCTGTTCACCC
>WNGS01158488.1:0-18173 GCA_020271785.1 Procambarus virginalis
TTAGCACTTTCTCCTGATAATTACCTTACCTTACATTCAACACTGCATTTTGTTTTCTGTCCCTGCTTGTTGTTATTTATGTGGAGTGAAATTATTTGCCATCTGTTGAAATTGTTTTTTAATTTCATGTACAGTACAGTGGCACCTCGACATCCGATTGCCCCTACTTACGATAAATTCGAGTTACGATATAAATTTCATCAAAAAATGCGACTCGACATCCGATGGTGTCCTCGACATCCGATATTTGTTGGTACATGTTCAGGTCAACCAAGCGCGTGGTTCCCAGTCACGCAGCCGACCTGCCTCAGTTTCAATTGGCAGTGGCAGGTAGATGGGCTTGGTGGATGAACAGGTTCGAGCAGGCAAGTGGGTGAGCAGGCAGGTGGGTGAATAGGTGGGTGGGTGATCAGGCGGGTGGGTGAATAGGTGGGTGGGTTAGCAGGCAGGTGGGTGAATAGGTGGGTGGGTGAGCAGGCAGGTGGGTGAGCAGGCAGGTGGGTGAGCAGGCAGGTGGGTGGGTGAACAGGCAGGTGGGTGAGCAGGCAGGTGGGTGAATAGGTGGGTGGGTGAGCAGGCAGGTGGGTGAATAGGTGGGTGGGTGCACTGACAGGTGGGTAAGTGGGCGTGCAGGCATGTGGGTAAACAGGTGGGTGGGCAGGGAAGTGGGTGAACAGGTGGGTGGGTGGGTTGAGCAGGTAGGTGGGTGAACAGGTAGGTGGATGGATTGGCAAGTGGATAAGAGGGTGTGCAGGTAGGTGAGTAAACAGGTGGGTGGGCAGGGAAGTGGGCAAATAGGTGGGTGGGCAGATAAGTGGGTGAACAGGTGGGTGGGCAGGGAAGACTGGAACAGAGACAGATGACATGTGTGATCTCCTGCCTGGTCACCCCCCCCCCCACCTCACGCCAGCCTTCCCGTCTCCCCTCCACGTGTGTTGACAGACACGTGGGTGTTGACACGCTGTATGATGACTTTAACATATGCGCCTTAAGTTCTGTTAAATCCCATTTCATTTTATTGTAAATATTTGAATGAATAAATAGCAAACCAAATACTGTACTGTACTGTTCAACTATTATATTGTTATTTAATTAATATTTGTAACTAGCTCTCCACAGCAATAAGAAAACAATATCATTCTTGCAACACCGCCAACGCCACCTTCCTTCGTTAGGCTTAAGCGACTCACACACCACAATAGTTTTTCCTTCATGACCAACTCCCTTCTTCCCTTCCTGACCAACTCCCTTCCTCCCTCCCTGACCAACTCCCTCCCTCCCTTCCTGACCAACTCCATTCCTCCCTTCCTGACCACTCTTTCCTTCCCTTCCTGACCAACTCTTTCCCTCCCTTCCTGACCAACTCCCTCCCTCCCTTCCTGACCACTCCCTCCCACCCTGACCAACTCCTCCCTCCCTTCCTGACCAACTCCCTCCTGACCAACTCCCTCCCTCCCCTCCCTGACAACTCCCTCCCTCCCTTCCTGACCAACTCCATCCTCCCTTCCTGACCAACTCTTTCCCTCCCTTCCTGACCAACTCTTTCCTCCCTTCCTGACAACTCCCTCCCTCCTTCCTGACCAACTCCCTCCCACCCTGACCAACTCCCTCCCTTCCTGACCAACTCCTTCCTGACCAACTCCCTCCCTCCTCCTGACCAACTCCCTCCCTCCCTTCCTGACCAACTCCATTCCTCCCTTCCTGACCAACTCTTTCCCTCCCTTCCTGACCAACTCCCTCCCTCCCTTCCTGACCACTCCCTCCCACCCTGACCAACTCCCTCCCTCCTTCCTGACAACTCCCTCCCTCCCTTCCTGACCAACTCCCTCCCTCCCTTCTGACCACTCCCTCCCTCCCTTCCTGACCAACTCCCTCCCTCCCTTCCTGACCAACTCCCTCCCTCCTCCTGACCAACTCCCTCCCTCCCACCCTGACCAACTCCCTTCCTGGCCAACTCCCTCCCTCCCTTCCTATCAACACTCCCTCCCTTCCTGCCCAACTCCCTCCACCTCCCTCCCTCCTGACCAGCTCCCTCCCTTCCTGACCAACTCCATTCCTCCCTCCTGACCAACTCTTTCCCTCCCTCCCTCCCTTCCTGACCAACTCCATTCCTCCCTTCCTGACCAACTCTTTCCCTCCCTCCCTGACCAACTCCCTCCCTCCCTTCCTGACCAACTCCCTCCCACCCTGACCATCTCTCTCCCTCCCTTCCTGACCAACTCCCTCCCACCCTGACCAACTCCCTCCCTCCCTTCCTGACCAACTCCCTCCCTCCCTCCCTGACCAACTCCCTCCCTCCCTTCCTGACCATTATCCCCCAGGTGGTCCCTCCCACGCTCTCCTCTCTCCCGACAACACCCACCCACCCCACCCCCCTCCTACACCATGGCCTTGAGCCAAGGATTAATACAGTTTGCCGGTCAAGAGCCCTTCATAAAGGTAAGAGAAACTTTGGTACTGTATTGTAGTTAGAAAAAAAACATTGTATTCAGTATAAAATGTATTTGTATGTTAATATTTTGGAGGGTGGGGAACGGATTAATTCAAATCCCTTTATTTCTTATGGGAAAATTCGCTTCGACTTCCGATATTTCGACATCCGATCCGTCTCTGGGAACGGATTACCATCGGAAGTCGAGGCCCATTGTATCTGAGATTGTGATGTCTCTGATTAGTTCATCATTGTTTGTGAATAACAAGTCTAGTGTGTTTTCGTTCCTAGTTGGTTCTGTAATCTGTCGATTGAGCGAGAATTGTCACAGAATCTCAAAAGTTCTCTTACCTGTAGTTGGTTATTTCCCGGGTCATTCCCTGCTATGATATTTGTGTTTGCCATTCTCCATCTTAGACTCGGTAAATTGAAATCTCCAGGGAAGATAATATCTAGAGCTGGGTTTGCTAGGTTATCAAGTATGTTCTCTATTTTGTGTATCTGCTCTGTGAATTCCTCAACCGTTGTATCTGGCAGTTTATATATTAGAATAATAATTAGGTTTAGTTTCTCTACCTTAATTCCAAGTACCTCTACCACCTCATTAGTTGAGTTTAGTAGTTCTGTGCATACGAGGTCCTCTTTAACCACCGTGCTGCGTGGAGTTTATTGAGAAATTCCCCCGGTGCACATGAAATGAAGTGTTCCCAAAAAATTCTTTTTTCTTCGTAAAATGATAAATTCCCTTCCCTGAACATGTCTATGTAAAAATAAATACCAAATTCCACTTACTTTGGCTGTAGGGACATGGACAAAGTGCGCTGTGACGTCATCAGGGCCTGGTCGCCCGTGCGTGACTCGCCCAGACACGGTCGCGCAGGCCATTCAAGCACCGGGTGTTGCCACAAATATATTTTCAATTATTTGTTTTATGTATTTCCAATGCGGTTTTATTTGTTTGTTTTTTATCGTATATGATGCATATTTGTGTCCTTTACAATATGTATACAGTAGAACGTTCATAATGTTCCATGGAACTGTGATTCATGTGTCAGTAATGTGTCCACAATAAATGTTTATTGTCGCAATATTACCTGTTAAAATTTCACGAAAATTACAATATGTACAGGTTCACACACTATTTACACAGTAACACACTGTATTACACACTCAGTACTTCGGAAGTGAGTAATAATCAATGAAGTAGCCCATGGTACACAGCGCGACTTCGCTCCCAGTGCACCAGGTACAGATAAATTTTCGCTTCCTGTTTCTTCATTCTGTGTGCTTGCAAATAACGCACTCACGTACACCCTTGGCTTTAGTACTTGTAGGTTGTATGTAACCAAGCTTGTAAAGCATAAGGTAGTATTGAAAACATTATAGGAAAAGATCAATTTGTAAGGTAGTCTTGAAAAGATAGCTTTGTATGGTCCCACACAGGAAGAGATTCAGCTTACCTCAAGAGTGTCCGTCAGTCAGGAAGAGATTCAGCTAGCCTCAAGAGTGTCCGTCAGTTGGGAGGAGATTCATGAATTCTTGAAAATATCTATAGAAAACACCACCATGGAAGCCGCTAACACTGTTCATCTATGCTATTTGTATCAGATGCATCATCACTGAACACAGAAAATGATTCATTTAAGTATCATCTAAATAAATAGCATAGGATTGCAAGAGCTACAACTGGATACACTCGCTGTATCGTCCTCATAGGTGCTGTATCACTTGCATCCGACCTTTGTGTTAGGTCCTTATTGCGCCTAGCTTCCCCATATTATTACCTTTATGTTCTTCAAACAATAAGGTTTGAATTTCACCGACAGAGCATTATCTTCAACACCGCGTCGGACAGGTGTTTGGGAGCCAGAGGCGCATGCTCCACCCATGGTTGCTCATTCAGTACTAACCCAGCCAGCAGCCCTAGGGCATTCTGGGATTTTTTCCAAGATGGCTGCCTCTCACTGGAGGTCCTAAGAGTCCATTTCGTACACAGCCAACCTCGTACACATTTAGAATTGGTTACGAAAAATCAAAACGAGTTCTTGGCGCAGTTTCCCGCCGACCGAGGTTGGCGCAGTTAAGTGGTTAATATACAGACCTACTCCTCCATTTGACCTAGTTTTTCTATCACATCTATAAGTTATAATTTGGAATCCAGATTTCACCATCCATGTAATCTTTTGTATGAGTTTCTGTGAATGCCCCAAATATTGAGTTTGACTCTAATAGGAGGCCATTTATGAACTTAACTTTATTCCTTGATTTTGGCTTTAAACCTTAACATGCTCGGGGTTTAATATGCTGTCATCCCCACAGGCGCATGTCATTTTGAAAAAAAAAAAAAATTCTTCCTAACCTGTTAATTTGTGTTTACTGATCACGGGAAAAATAATAAAAAATCGTAAGTGCCATATATTGCCCACTATAGGGCGGGGAAGTCTGGCAAATTATAGGCGCTGACTCAGCATGCGTCCCAGGCGGTCTGTTGCTCGCCAGCTGTCAGGCCGGAGTTGCCACAAAGAGATAATTACCTAATTATTTCAATGTCTCTGATTGATTTTTCATAGTTTTTTTGCTGTAATATTATTCAATAGTGTGTAGTTTGATATATTTATATAATAAAATGAGTGAATCATTGCTGTACTCAAAAATATGGTGTGCATATTGTTGATTCAGTTATGTTCATCAATCAGTGAACAAATACTTTGTCGGTTATTACACTATAAGCACAGGTTATATAAGTATCTGCATGTTTTGTTCACTATAACGAACCACTAAGTAGCTATTATGAGTCAAAAAGTAACGAGGAGCGACCGCCGTGTACCAGCCAGCCACTCCCGCCCTCCCTCCAGTCATCTGACTCGCCCACATTCTCCTCCCACAATACTGTTTTTGCTATAATTCACTATATACAGACATTTTATATATAAGTATCTACATGTTTTGTTCACCATAACTGTACATCTAAGCTTGTATGGTGAGTAAAGGCACAAAGACATAGGACCTAACACAGTCAGCTGATGGCTGCCACCCTCAAGGCCAGATTCACTAATATTTCTCCTCCAACAATACTGTGTGGTGTTATTACGCTATATACACACATTATAAATAAATATCTAACTGTTTTATTCACCATACTTGTACAAATAAACTGGTATGGTGCCCATAGACCATCGTGGTAACCAGTAAACAACACCGTCATCTGCACGATGGCGTCGTGCAGACGACGCCACCGCCCTCACCAAAATGGCGGCTCCAAACCTTCTCTTGCTGTTTATACCCTCTATACACACGTTATATATAAGTATCTACATTTGTGTTCACTATAGCGAACCACTAAGCTGGTATGCTGAGTGCAGTCAATAAAAGGTGGCCACACACAGTCAGAAAACATCGCCACCACCCTCCCTCCCACAGCATTACTCCTCCCTCCATGGCGCACAGCGCCAAATATCACCACAATCCTGCTATTATCAGAACCCTGGTCAGTTTTATCACAGTCAGGGGCCTTCTGTAATAATATCAAAGCTACATAATAGCATGAACAAGTATATTTTGGCATTTTTAGGCGATGCTGTGGTCACAAACTGAACAGAAATGCTGTTAGCCCATGCTGCACGCATCAGGCTTGGTTGCTCACTCAATACTGAGGCCAATAACACCTGGGAGTTTGGCCCACGATTTTTAAAAAAAAATGGCGTCTGTTTACAAGAGCCCTGGTGAAGGTGTGGTGAACCCCATGTATCCGTGGGCCGTTTAAATCGTGCGTAGTTCTCCAACACGTCATAATGACGTGATGCGCAGTTGACTGGAACAACGCCCAACACGTCATATGACGTGATGCGCACTTTAAGGGTTAAACCTTGAATGTTTACAAATATGAATGATTGTTCATATTGTGTGTCACTTCTGGAAGGTTTTGGTAGTTCTCCCTCCTCTCTACCCTGACCCAGGGTGTGTTGTTGTGGCAGTGGTTTGTCCAGTTTTGGAAGTGATACTGGGGAGTGTGGTAGTCTGTGTGTAGTTGGGGGGTGTAGTATGTGTGGGCTTGATGACGAACCGTAGTCCAGTCTTGGGCATTTCCCCCTCTCCATCCGTACTCCTGCCATGTTTCTGCCTGTCTGTTTCTCCCTCTGTTTCTGCCTGCCTCTAAAAAATTTTCAGAGCTATTATATTGGACTTCCTCTCTTATATAGCGCTGTGTACCTCTGACGTGGAAATCAGGGCAGTGAAGATCGTAGCATTTCCTCTCGTTAACTGAGAGTTTGCATAGCTTAGGGTGAAAATATCTACACTCTGTATCAAAACGACATCTGCCTTTCCCTAACCAGTTTTGGCATTTCCGTGGGTGCATGAATGAGCATTCCGGGCCTCTAGGCCCATATCTGCACTGTTCTTTTGCATAATACCTGCAAATATTTTCATCTGTGATTGTATTATTCTTGTTTGTACCTGTGTATGACTTGGCTATCTCTGTGTTTTTTGTTCCAACTTTTTCGTTTCTGCATTCATTCTTGGTATTCTTGAGAGGTTATCTTGAGATGATTTCGGGGCTTTTCAGTGTCCCCGCGGCCCGGTCCTCGACCAGGCCTCCACCCCCAGAAAGCAGCCCGTGACAGCTGACTAACACCCAGGTACCTATTTTACTGCTAGATAACAGGGGCATAGGGTGAAAGAAACTCTGCCCATTGTTTCTCGCCGGCGCCCGGGATTGAACCCGGGACCACAGGATCACAAGTCCAGTGTGCTGTCTGCTTGGCCGACCAGCTCCTCAGTCGTATTGCCCTTATCTTTCTCCTTGTTGCTTTCGTCTTTCTCATTTGTGTTCTCATTCGTCTCATTTTTTCTCTCCTTATTCATATCACCAGTTTGCTCTACAATATTGCCTTCATTTTTGTGTACCTCGACACTATGTCCTTTTACATTGCTACTTTGACTCTCTAAATTCTCAGTCCCTGGGTTGTGCTCAGAGTTCGTTGCTGTCTTTATATACTCTGCATATATTTTTGATAGTTTTTGTGTGAATTGTAGCTTGTGTACTTCAGGAATGTTATTCATTAGTTTAATAATGTTTATCACATCTGTCTGTCACTTTGACAGATCCAGTAGTTACCTTCCCGGTTTGCATATTGTGTAGGTAATCCTGTACAATACGTCATAAACACGTTAAGCCAAGATGTAACAACTTTATTACAAGTTGTAACAAGCAGAAAATAGAAACAGTTTCAGTTTGTGTTTCCAGGGTTCCTGTCTGTGGGTTCAGGGTCGGGCAGGGTTTCCATGGTTTTGAGACTCAGTTGGTCTCGGGAAATTCCCCTTCCGGGGTAGTGACGGGGGCCATTTGAGCCTGTTCCTCCAGCCGTGTTGTAAGAATCTGCCAGTGGGCTCCCTTCCTTGTGCTTTTCACGGCTGCCCCAGTTTTTTCTTGAGGCTGGGGCTTTGGGGGGGATGGCTCGGCCCCGGGGCCTACCGTGTGGGTTCCCGGGGCTTGAGAGAGGCTGATTTGGGGGGCCTCAGTCCCCGTTGGACCCTGTCGGGTTTTTTTCTACCCTCTGGGCGGGGCTTGCGGTTGTGCAGAGTGTGGGTTTCCTTCTTCACTCTCCGCATGAGTTGTTGGGCATCAGCCCCTCCCCTGGGCTCGGTTCCTTGTCCCTTAAGCCCGTTAGTTCCGTCCTGTTGGTGGGTGCTCTTCCCCATTATTCCCTCCATTTTCTTGTGACGGGACTTCTCCGTCATGTTCCCCACTTCTTGGGGTTCTGCATGACTTTTGGTCTCGGGTGCGACTGGGCCTTTCTATGCCTTCGTCATTTGTTTCTGCTTCTGTTTTCTCAAAGGTTCAGGATGGTTTTTGCTCCTTCCCATATTATTGGAATGTCTGTCGTCTTTCGGTGAGGCTTCCCTCCAGTCCTTTCTAGGGCTTGTTAGTCCTCTTCCGTGTTTCCTCTTGGTTTTTGGCCCTGTCTCGTTCTTTTGTTTATGAATCTTCTTTCCGTGCTGTCTCAGCACTACTCGTTTTCCTTCCATACTCCTGGTCCGGGATGCCAGGTTGGGCTGCTTGTCATCCAGTTGGGCTCCTGGTAGCCCGGTTGGGTTCCAGTTCGGTTCATTGTTTTCATTAACTGAGCCGGCTATGTGTGTCGTTGCTTACTCCTTTTTGGCTTCTGTTCCCATACGTTGGGCTGTTTCTTTTCTTAAGCAAATCACTCGGGGTACAAATTGTTGGGCTACTTTCGTGTCCTGCGCATGCGTCAAGGGAGTTTGTTTTGGCTCGGGCGGTGTGCACAAGTGCTGGTGTTCTCCGTATTTTTTCTCTCGAGTGCTTTGCCTCTCGCTCTTCTCATTCTCCAGTCCGTGCCCCGTTGTTCTTGAGGGTGTTCTGGAGTTCTGCTATGGGGAGGATGCCTGGGTTTTCCCTGCGTTTTGGGTGGGGAGTGCCTCCTTTGCCTCTCCCGTCCTCTTCTCGTGGGTGGTGCTCCCATTTTTCTGGGCTGTGGGTGCACAATACCCTTGCCGCCTCGGGCAGCACCATCCTAGTAACATTGTCGTGACCCTTCTGTGCCTATGTTCTGCAGGTGAGTTTATGCATTCTGGCATCTCCTTCGTTCAGACGCTGGTTCGTTTTGGGGGTACAAATGGAAGTATATACGTACATGTGAACATGGAACATACAAGCAGGGATGCCTGCAGGAGGCCTCTTGGCCCATACGAGGTGGCTCCTGACTATGCCCTTCCAGTCCCTCTCCTCTGCATGGCCACTCATGCTTGCATTTGGGGCCCACCTCCACTGTATTCTAGGGTACAAAGGTGGAGGTGCCTGTTAGGTGGTACATGTTCCTGTGTCCAGAGGTGTTGTGTGGTGATGTTTTGCTACGGTTTTGGTACTGCGGTTGCATGTTGGGGTATGGTTGTGGTGTTTTGTTTGGCCCTTCCGTGCTTCTTCCTGGGGCCTTCATTGTTTGGGTTCTTTGTTCCCATGATTTTCCGGGTCCCTCATTCGTTGCTGGTCTTGCTGTACCAGGCTTCGCTTTTCCATGTACACTGGATTCTCTGTTCTCCCCTAGTTGTCCTCACCTAGTTGTGCTTGCTGGGGATGGGCTTTGGCTCTTAGTCCCGCCTCTCGCCTGTCATTCGACTTCTGTATAGGTTCTTGAGCTTTCTAGGCTATCTTCTCTGCACTTGACGCTGGGTGTGGGGTTGGCCTCCGCCACTTCCCTTCCTCATGCGTTCCTATTGTCTCCTACGGACACTGGTGTGCTACTTCTTCTTTTCTATGGCTTAATTGGGCGTTCAATTCAACATGTTTCCCCCTTACATATGCCCCATGTGTTCCTTGGCTTGTATTTCTCTACACTGTTGTTTCCTCTGAGGATTTTGCTTGTGGTGGTCGTGTCCCCTCTAGAATTCCTGTCTCCCGAGGACATACTGGGACACGTCTAGCGGCTATAATGTTGGTCCGGTCCCTTTGTTCCCGTTTGCCGCCTACCTTCTTCGTTCCTCAGCTTCCTTTTGTCCTACACGTTGTGTGTTTTGTTTGTGCCTTTTGGCTCAACTATTGCCAGGTTTCGATTCTGGTTCCTGGCTTTCCCGGCCTGTTGGTTTCGTTCCTCAGCTTCCTTTTGTCCTACACGTTGTGTGTTTTGTTTGTGCCTTTTGACTCAACTATTGCCAGGTTTCGATTCTGGTTCCTGGCTTTCCCGGCCTGTTGGTGTTTTCGTAGTCTCGCAGTGTCCCTTCTCTGGAGTCTGTCGGGGTTTTGGTTTCCAACCTCCTGGCGGCTCGCTGGCGTTGGGATGTTTTTCGGTATGGCAGACGTTCCATCTCCTTCTTTGCCGGCTCGGGTTTCCAGCTCTGCTTGCTCGATGGTCGCCCCAGGGGTCTTCACGCAGCTCCGCCTCTTCCTCAGCTCGGCCTCATCCTTGGCTCGTTCGGCTCTGCCTCGAGTCTCGCTTTCTGTTGGTGGTCGGGTGGCTTCGTTGCTGGTATCGCACCTGCGTGCTTCATCTTGGCGGCGGTGTGGGTTTTTTGGGCTGAACTTCCTTTTCCTTCTGTCCCTTCTTGGGTGGCTGTGTTTTGTTGGCATTGTCTTGTTCTTCTCTTGTGGGGATTTGGGGCCGTCATTTTACCCACATACTGTCGCCTCGTATCGCGCGGCGCTGGTGGAGATGCTTTCGCTTGCGTTTGGTATTGATGTTACTTCTAAGCCATTCCACAAGCTGTCTCGTGCATTGTTTCACCTCTGGCCTGCTCATGCACTGCCTGTGCCGTCCTGGTCTTTGGGCAGAGTGCTCTTTTCTTCTCCTCAGTTTATGGTGGCCCCTCCTGTTCTGGTTTTCTGCTCCTTCAGTTGAGGCAGTAGGTTTATTTGTCTTCTCCATGTCTGGCAAAGATTGAGACTGCTGTTTTCCGGAGGAGTTTGTGGGTTTTTGATGGATGCATGATTAGGCTGGGGTGCATCGTGTTTTGTGGCCCGTGGCGGTTCTCCGCCGTTTTTTGCGCGCCTCAGCTTCTGTGTCTGTGGACGCATTTTGGGTTGCTCTGGTTCCCGTTCTTCCCGGTCCGCGGGTGCGGGTTTCCCAGGTTGTCCGCAGGATTCTTATGGCTAGCCAGCCTGCGGTCTATCCCCATGCTCGTGACGTTCGTACGTTTGCAGCTCTTGCCGCCGTTTTTGGCAATGTGGCATGGTTTGACATTCGGGCGCGTGGTTTTTGGGGGTTGCACAGGGTCCTGGCTGCTCGTGGTCTCGTACTCGTTCCTGGGCCTAGTCGGGCCTGTGTTGCCTTGGGTCAGCGGTTGCAGCCAGTTGTCTCGGTTTTGAGTTGCAGAGCATGCAACTTCCCGGATGTGTCCTCTACTTTCCTCTGTGGGTAGTTAGCCCCGGGGACCCAACGGGGCTCCCCCCAGAAAACCAGCGTTGAATTTAATGAAACGCCATTTTCTGGGTGTGACCCAGAGGCTCCCCGGCATCCCTCCCTCCCTCCGGTTGGCGGTTTTTGCGTTTTCTTGACATCCACCCTCAGAACTGGGGTGTGGATTGCCGGCGTGGGGGTCTGGGGCTCCCCCTTCCCCCTCCAGAGGAGGGGGGAGCTGCGTAGACAGCGGCGCGGTGACGTGTGACGTCATGCTAGTTTGCTCGTATCTTTTTGGGGAGTTTTATTCACTAGTTCGGTGTTAGGTAGCAATTTTAACCAGAATAGGGGTTTGTTTTGGGACACTTACCTCTCTGGGTGCCCGATCCGGTCGATGGCAGATATAGAATGCTTCCAACCACACGGGGGTTTCTATAGGCCATTGCTCCCCTTGCCTCTCTGAGGGGGCCAGGTTCTCGCTCGTGTTCCCCGGTAGGCACACAGAACTCCATACACCTCTTAATTATACATACATACACCATACACCTCTTAATAAAGAGGGAAGACCCTCTTAATTATAGACCTGTATCATTGACAAGTGTAGTAGTCAAAATATTGGAAAAAATAATTAAAACTAAATGGGTAGAACACCTGGAGAGAAATGATATAATATCAGACCGACAGTATGGTTTTCGATCTGGAAGATCCTGTGTAACGAACTTACTCAGTTTCTATGATCGGGCAACAGAGATTTTACAGGAAAGGGATGGTTGGGTTGACTGCATCTATCTGGACCTAATAAAGGCTTTCGACAGAGTTCCCCATAAGAGGTTGTTCTGGAAACTGGAACATATTGGAGGGGTGACAGGTAAGCTACTAACATGGATGAAAAATTTCCTAACTGACAGAAAAATGAGGGCCGTAATCAGAGGCAAGGTATCGGATTGGAGGAATGTCACGAGTGAAGTACCACAGGGTTCAGTTCTTGCATCGGTAATGTTCATTGTCTACATAAACGATCTACCAGAGGGATTACAGAATTACATGAACATGTTTGCTGATGATGCTAAGATAATAGGGAAGATAAGAAACCTAGATGATTGTCATGCCCTTCAAGAAGACCTGGACAAAATAAGTATATGGAGCAATACTTGGCAAATGGAATTTAATGTGAATAAATGCCATGTTATGGAATGTGGAATTGGAGAACATAGACCCCACACAACCTATAAATTATGTGAGAAACTTTAAAGAATTCTGACAAAGAAAGGGATCTAGGGGTGGTTCTAGATAGAAAACTGTCACCTGAGGATCACATAAGAACATTGTGCGAGGAGCCTATGCTACACTTTCTAACCTAAGAATTGCTTTTAAATACATGGATGGCGAAATACTAAAGAAATTGTTCACGACTTTTATTAGACCAAAACTGGAATATGCAGCGGTTGTGTGGTGCCCATATCTTATGAAGCACAGCAACAAACTGGAAAAGGTGCAAAGACACGCTTCTAAGTGGCTCCAGAACTGAAGGGCAAGAGCTATGAGGAGAGGTTAGAGGCATTAAATATGCAAAAACTAGAAGATAGAAGAAAAAGAGGCGATATGATCACTACGCACAAAATAGTAACAGGAATTGATAAAATCGACAGGGAAGATTTCCTGAGACCTGGAACTTCAAGAACAAGAGGTCATAGATTTAAACTAGCTAAACACAGATGCCGAAGAAACGTAAGAAAATTCACCTTCGCAAATAGAGTGGTAGACGGTTGGAACAAGTTAAGTGAGAAGGTGGTGGAGGCCAAGACCGTCAGTAGTTTCAAAGCGTTATATGACAAAGAGTGCTGGGAAGACGGGACACCACGAGCGTAGCTCTCATCCTGTAACTACACTTAGGTAATTACACTTAGGTAATTACACACATGACTGATGCCAAAGTCTGACATTAGCATATCAGCCTGTATAGCTCCGGGGAGCCTCCGGGTCACACCCAGAAAATGATGTTTCATTACATTCAACACTTTTTTTTTTGCCAGACTTCCTCACCTTATTGCGACCAAAATATGCCACCTACGATTTTTTTATATTTTCTGTAATCATGGAACACAAATGAACACTTTTATAAGATGAAATATTTTTTTGAATTTTTTGTTTGTTGTGCCTGTGGGTGTAGAAGGCCAAATAGTCCAGAGCAGCTTATGGGTTAACTTAGTTAACCTCTTAACCTCTGGGAGGTGTTTGCAATTATAGCCTGCAACACGCCCAGGCGCATGAGATAAAAAAAAAATTGTCTTATAAAAGTATTCATTTTTGTTCTCTGATCACAGGAAAAATAATAAATCGTAGGTGACATATTTTGGCAACAATAGGGCAAGGAAGTCTAGCAAAATTGAGGCGCTGACACACTAAACATCCTGCATTAGTATCCTCTACCCATGCTGTCAGGTAGGAGGTTTCCACAAAGATATTATTACCTAATTATTTCAATGTGTCTGATAGATTTTTTTTCTTTTTGCAGTAATATTATTCAATAGGGTGTAGTGTGATACATTTTATATAACAAAATGTGTGAACCATCTCTATACTCAAAAGTATGTTGTGCATATTAGTGAATCAATTATTATGTTCATAAAACAATAAACAAATAGTTTTGCTGTAGTTACACTCTATGCACACACGTTACATATAAGAATCTACATTTGTGTTCACCATAGCGAACCACTAAGTTGTTATGGTGAGTCCAAACAACGAGAGTGGGCTGCCACACTCAGCCAGCCCTCCCTCCTTCAACACCTAACTCGCCAACATTCCTCCTCCCACAATACTTTTTGTGGTTTTATGAGTCCAAACAACGAGAGTGGGCTGCCACACTCAGCCAGCCCTCCCTCCTTCAACACCTAACTCGCCAACATTCCTCCTCCCACAATACTTTTTGTGGTTTTATAACACTATATAGACATGTTATATATACAAGTACAGTGGAATCTCAATTAACGAGAGGCTCTATTAACGAGCATTTCCAGTAACGAGCGAGCCACTCGCAGCAAATATGTCTCTATTGACGAGCTTCACCTCTATTTACCCTCAAACCGCTAGGGGCCCAAATGGAATTCACACCCACAGGCGCAACAAAAAAAAAATCCAAAAAATTCTTTCGTCTTATAGAAGTGTTTATTTTTGTTCCCTGATCACGGAAAAAAATAACAAAAAAATCGTAGGTGGCATATTTTAGCCGCAGTAGGGTAGGGAAGTGTGGCAAAAAAGGGGCGTTGGCAGAGCCTTCGCCAGACGAGGTCTACTCCGCCCGAGCTGTCAGACGGCAGTTGCCACAAATATATTATTTCCTAATTATTTCAATGTCTCTGATTATTTTTTTCTTAGTTTTTTTGCAGTAATATTATTCCATACAGTGAATTGTGGTATATTTATATTATAAAATGTGTGAACCATCGCTGTACTCAAAATTATGGTGTGCATATAAGTGATTCAATTATTATGTTCATAAAACAATAAACAAATAGTTTTGCTGTTGTTACACTATATACACAGGTTATATATAAGTATCTGCATGTTTTGTTCACCATAACGAACTACTAAGTTGGTCTTGTGAGTCAAAAAGCAACGAGGAGTGGCCGCCACACACCAGCGAGCCACTCACTGCCACGCCCTCCCTCAACACCACCTCACTCACCCTCATTTACCTCCCACAATACTGTTTTTGCATTTATTCACTATACACAGACGTTATATATACGTATTTACATGTTTTGTTCACCATAACTGTACATCTAAGCTTGTATGGTGAGTAAAGGCACAAAGACGTAGCTACTCCACAGTCAGCTGATCGGCGGCCACCCTCAAGGCCAGACGCACTAATATTTCTCCTCCAACAATATTGGTTGTGGTGTTATTACGCTATATACACACATTATATATAAGTATCTACCTGTTTTATTCACCATACCTGTACAAATAAGCTGGTATGGTGCCCAAAGACCATAGTGGCCACCAGTAAACAACATGCCAAGTCGTGCAGACGACACTCCTCTCTCACCAAAATGGCGGCTCCCAACCTACTCCTCTCGCTGTTATCTCACACTATACACACGTTATATGTAAGTATCTACATTTGTGTTCACCATAGCGAACCACTAAGCTGGTATGGTGAGTGCAGTCAATAAATGGTGGCCACACACAGTCAGAAGACGACGCCCACAACCCTCCCTCCACAGCCGTACTCCTCCCTCCATCGAGCACAGCGCTAAATATCTCCACAATCTAGCTGTTATCAGAATCCTGGTCAGTTTTATCAAATTCAGGGGGCTTCAGTAATACTATCACTGCTAAATAATAGCAGTATCACTTATATTTTGGCATTTGTAGGCGATACTGTGGTCACAAGCTGAACAGCGGTGCTGTGAGCTCATGCTGCATGCGCCAGCCTTGGTGGCTGGCTCAATACTGACGCTCTCACACCCAAGAATGTTGGGCTGGATTTTTTTTCTAGGTGGCATCTGGCAACTATCAGTCGTGGCTGTACTATAGCTGCCCCTATCCCAGGCGGGGCATTTAAATTATAGCGCTAGACACGAAATCATATATAAATGATGTGCGCGGTTTCGGTTTTGTCACTGATATCATTTATATATGATATGCGCGGTTTGAGGGTTAACGAGCAAAACCACATGGTGCTTCCTAGCGTCTTGCGGGTTTTCACAAATTCTCGGACACCTCCGATGCCAGTGTTGTTGTTGTATCGCACATGACAAGTATTCCTCTGGATTTATTTGTGCTTTTCTTTGGGGTTTTAGTGGTTTTGTGACTACAATTTGTAACGCACGATGTCGCCAAAGAAGCTGCTTGCTAAAGATAGTGTTGTCAAAAGGAAGAAAGACACAATTACTGTGGATTTGAAGAAGGAAATTATAGCAAAGTATGAGCGTGGTGTCTATGACTGATCTCACAAGGGAGTATGGCAGGTCCTCATCAACAATTTACACCATTAGTAAGGGAATGAGGAGGTAAGGGAGGATGCTGCCTCTTCCACCGAGATCAGGGAAGTGTTGGGAATGTTTGAAAAGGTGAACGCATTCTTGGAAAAGCTGCTCTGATAAAGTAGTGACAACCCGGTGTGTGAAAATGTTTAATTAATTTATCACTTTGTGATAACACTTTGCGAAAGTGTTATCACTTTCGCAGATATATGTCGCTTGAACGTTACACACTGTTTTCTCTTGAATGCACCCAAACACTGCGCTCAAGCGTCATTTGAGCAAATATTTCTATAAAATCCAATTCTTATCCGATCGACTTGGGGATAGTATAAACATGTTTGCCATGAAATTTCCATTTTCTTTAATAGCTACATAGCCTATTTGGGAGAACGGCATTGTATTGTATCTTCGTGGCAAGACCATTGTATTGTTGACACGACAAGTGTAATTGATGTAGTTTTTTATTTGGTGCTGGTCTAACGCAACCTTGTGTGACATTTGAAATGAAATTTGGGTGAAATTCCCAAGAAGAGAGAGTCTGCCTGACTCAGAGGTGGATTCTCCTTCCACATCATAACCCCTCCCCTCCTTCCCACTGCCCCATCATCTCCCTCAAGCCAGCAACTACTCTTCATAAGGTAAAGTAAACATTAAAACAGTATAACAAAACATTTATAATTACATGTGCAGTATTATATTTACATAAAAAAATGTCATACAAGTATGGATGTTTTTGGGAGTGGAACGGGTTAAATTTATTTCCTTTATTTTAGATGGGGAAATTTGTTTCTTAAGACAAGTTTTCCAGATAACGAGCTCGGTACCAGAACGGATTAAACTCGTTAATAGAGGTTCCACTGTACCTACATGTTTCATTCTCCATAACTGTACAATTAACCCTTATATTGCTCAGGGCTATTTGGCCATTGTCACCCACAGGTGCATAAAAAAAAAATTGTTCTAAACCTGATAATTTGTGTTCTCTGATCATGGAAAAAATAAAAAATAGTAAGTGGCATATTTTGCTCACTATAGGGCGGGGAAGTCTGGCAAAAAACAGGCGCCGACTCATCATGCGTCCCAGACGTTCTGCTCCGCCCCAGCTGTTAGGCAGGAGTGGCCACAAAGAGATAATTACCTAATTATTTCAATGTCTCTGATTTTTCTTCGTTTTTTTTGCTGTAATACTACTCAGTAGTGTGTAATGCGATATATTTATATAATAAAATGTGTGAATCATCGCTGTACTCAAAATTATGGTGTGCGTATTGTTGAATCAATTATGTTCATCAAACAAATACTTTGTCGGTTATTACACTATATACACAGGTTATATATAAGTATCTGCATGTTTTGTTCACCACGATGAACCACTAAGTTGGTATTATGAGTCAAAAAGCAACAAGGAGTGATCGCAACACACCAGCCAGCCACTCACTCCCTCAACACCTCACTCGCCCACATTCTCCTCCCACCATACTGTTTTTGCTTTTATTCACTATATACAGATGTTATATACAGTGGCACCTCGACATACGATTGCAACTATTTACGATAATTTCGAGTTACGATGTAAATTTCATCGAAAAATGCGGCTCGACATCCGATGGTGTCGTCGACTTCCGATATTTGTTCGTACATGTTCGGGTCGACCGAGCGCGTGGTTCCTGGTCACGCGGCCGATCTGCCTCAGTTTACTACAGCTGCCCGCTTAGTGACGATCGCGCCTATAAGAAATTCCACTTTTGTGGTGATTTTTGCGTTTTGAACATTAAAGTAATTATTATATATCACGTCATGAGTCCCAGGAAAGTCAATGGTAAGGCTCAACATATGAAAACCCATGTAAGGATGACCATAGAGCAGAAACAAGAGTAAAGAATGTCTCTTCCTCAACAATTA
>WNGS01158488.1:32943-44542 GCA_020271785.1 Procambarus virginalis
AGCAACAGAGATATTACAGGAAAGAGATGGTTGGTTGACTGCATCTATCTGGACCTAAAAAAGGCTTTCGACAGAGTTCCACATAAGAGGTTGTTCTGGAAACTGGAAAATATTGGAGGAGTGACAGGAATGCTTCTAACATGGATGAAAAATTTTCTGACTGATAGAAAAATGAGGGCTGTGATCAGAGGCAATGTATCGAACTGGAGAAATGTCACAAGTGGAGTACCACAGGGTTCAGTTCTTGCACAAGTGATGTTATTGTCTACATAAAAGATCTACCAGTTGGTATACAGAATTATATGAACATGTTTGCTGATGATGCTAAGATAATAGGAAGGATAAGAAACTTAGATGATTGTCATGCCCTTCAAGATGACCTGGACAAAATAAGTACTGTATATGGAGCACCACTTGGCAAATGGAATTAATGTTAATAAATGCCATGTTATGGATAGGAGAACACAGACCCCACACAATCTATATATATGTGAGAAATCTTTAAAGAATTCTGATAAAGAAAGAGATCTAGGGGTGGTTCTAGATAGAAAACTATCACCTGAGGACCACATAAAGAATATTGTGCGAGGAGCCTATGCCACGCTTCCTAACTTCAGAATTGCTTTTAAGTACATGGATGGCGATATACTAAAGAAATTGTTCACGACTTTTGTTAGGCCAAAGCTAGAATATGCAGCAGTTGTGTGGTGCCCATATCTTAAGAAGCACATCAACAAACTGGAAAAGGTGCAAAGACATGCTACTAAGTGGCTCCCAGAATGAAGGGCAAGAGCTACGAAGAGAGGTTAGAGGCATTAACCCTTACACTGCTCAGGGGTCCTGGGGACATTTACACCCGGTGCGCAAGAAAAAAAAATTCAAAAAACCAGCGTTGAATGTAATGAAACGCCATTTTCTGGGTGAGTCCGGAGGCTCCCCGGAGCTATCCCAGGCTGATATGCTAATTTCAGACTTTGGCATCAGTCATGTGTATGGAGTTCTTAGGCCTACCGGAGACCACGGCCAGAACCGGGCCCCCTCAGAGAGGCACGGGGAGCAATGGCCTATAGAAGCCCCCGTGTGGTTGGAAGCATTCTATGTCTGCCATCGACCGGGACAGGCACCCAGAAAGGTAAGCGCCCCAAAACAAACCCCTATTCTGGTTAAAATTGCTACCAAAATCCGAACTAGTGGATAGAACTCCCAAACAGAAAAACAAGCAAACTAGTGTGACGTCACACGTCACCGCGCCGCTGTCTGCGCAGCTCCCCCCTCCCCGGGAGGGGGAAGGTGGAGCCCCAGACCTCCCACGCCGGCTATCCACCCATCAGTTCTGAGGCTGGATGTCAAGACACGCGAAAAAACCGCCGACCGGAGGGAGGGAGGGTTGCCGGGGAGCCTCCGGGACTCACCCAGAAAATGGCGTTTCATTACATTCAACGCTGGTTTTCTGGGGGGAGCCCCGTCGGCTCCCCGGAGCTAACTACCCACAGAGGAAGATCAAAGGGACGGAACCGGGAGGCGGACACCACCCAAACAACCAAAACGCTAAAACCAAAGGAGCAGGAAAACACAGCGACCCGACCCCCAGAGGCAAATGCCCAAAAGGAAAAGAGCCGACGAAAAACAAACCGGAACCGAAGAGGCACTACCAACCGAGGAGAAGACAGAGCACGCTGACCAGAAACCAGGATGGTGCAAGCGGCGCACGAACAGGCCGGAGGGGAAACGAAGCACAAGACAGCTTACTAAGCGGTGTAGAAGCAAGACCGAAAGCAAGCCAAAGCGACTCCGCCAGCGCCGCACAAAAAGAGAGAGAGGCGACAGTATGTGGCACGACGACGGCCCCCAACCCCACCAAAAAACCAGGCCGACGCTAACAAGAGGAACCACCTAAGAAGGTACAGGAAAAGGAAGGACCGCCAAAACACCCCATACTGCCGCCAAGAGAAACACGCAGGTGGGACACCGACCACCAGCCGGAGGCGAGACCACGAGGCAGACGGAAGCAGCCCCGACAAGGCCCCTCCGAGCCCAGGAAAAGGCGGAGCCGCAAGAAGATCTCGGGCGCGACCACCGAACTCAGGTGGTACAAGGAGATGGAACGTCTGCCGAACAGACAAATCCCAAAGCAAGCAAACCCGCCAGGAGAACAAATGACGGGTCCGACGCGAGACATCGCAAGACCCCAAAAAACCAAGTGGCAGGGCAAGCAAGGAAACCAAAGAAGGCGGAAGGGTTGCCGCCAGAACCCTACCCGAACCAAGAGGTACGAGCAACAGCAACAGACCGAGACAAAGAAGCACACCACAGGACACAGGCCGAAAAAAGCCCAAGAAGCCAAGGAACACACGCAGAACACCCCTGTGGCAGAGGAGGAAAACAAGGAACACACAAACAATGAAGTGGTGGAAACCGACCACGTCCCCCAACATAGCAGCAAGTGCAGGCAAAACTGACCAAAGGAGATGCCAGGAAAACGACTGGGGTGAGGCAGGACGAAAGAGCAGAAGCATAAAAAACCCCAGGAGTAAGGACACGCCACTGCGAAACACGGTACTAATGCACACGCGCAGTAGTAGCAACATACAACCTGGTGGATAAAGACAGGCTGTTTAACACAAGGGGCACACGCCCTAGGGGACGCAGGTGGAAACCGAATGCCCAAATGAGCCACAGAGACAGTAGAAAGAACTTTAGTGTCAGAGTGGTTGACAAATGGAAGGCATTAGGAAGCGATGTGGTGGAGGCTGACTCCAAACACAGTTTCAAGTGTAGATACGATAAGAGCCCAATAGGCTCAGGAAACCGTACACCTGTTATAAGATTGACATTTGAGAGGCGGGACCAAAGAGCCAGAGCTCAACCCCCGCAAGCACAACTAGGGGAGTATACACCACCACAACATGCCACAGGTAAAGAGCAACTCGCTCCGGCAAAGGCAGAGAACGGAGCAGATAGACCCCAGACAGGGCCCACTGAGACACGACAGAACCCAGCAGGCCCAGGAACCCGCCTACCAGGCGACCGACGGCGGAGAAACCCCGCTCAAAACCGGCTGGATGGGGAACCGGGAGCTCATGTACACCCCAAGCCCGGCCCGAGGCCAGGCTAGACCGGCCAAAGGGAGGCCCACCAGGAAGACGCATGGGGCGGCCTGCAGGCCCACAGACTCCCCACAACCAGGATGGGCCATAACTAAGTCGAAGGCAAGCTAGTGTGCCCCGAAAGTCCACAGACCGTACCATAGGGGCATAACTTGCAATCCCCTCACAGAGTTCAGTGGCATACCGATAATAGGTTAAGTAACAATTGTAATTACGAAACCATAAGATGCTTATTGTAACCTACTAAGTAGGTCAGGTAAGGTCGGTGTTTCCCACGAAGTTTTTTAAGGGAAACCATTATGTTTAGTATGGCACCTATGCACGGAACGAAGAAGTCAATATTGACGTAATAAAGATGCGGTGACGGGTTGGTGCAAGAGAGAACCGGATCAGCACCTCCAAGGATACCCGATCAACCAGGCTGTGACTCATACGTCGGGCAGCAAGCAGCCATGCCCAACAGCCAGCATGACCAGTCCAGGAGGCCTGGTCGATGACCGGCCGCGGGGACGCTAAGCCNACACGACAGAACCCAGGAGGCCCAAGAACCCGCCTACCAAGCGACTGACGGCGGAGAAACCCCGCTCAAAACCGGCTGGATGTGGAACCGGGAGCTCATGTACACCCCAAGCCCGGCCCGAGGCCAGGCTAGACCGGCCAAAGGGAGGCCCACCAGGAAGACGCATGGGGCGGCCTGCAGGCCCACAGACTCCCCACAACCAGGATGGGCCATAACTAAGTCGAAGGCAAGCTAGTGTGCCCCGAAAGTCCACAGACCGTACCATAGGGGCATAACTTGCAATCCCCTCACAGAGTTCAGTGGCATACCGATAATAGGTTAAGTAACAATTGTAATTACGAAACCATAAGATGCTTATTGTAACCTACTAAGTAGGTCAGGTAAGGTCGGTGTTTTCCACGAAGTTTTTAAGGGAAACCATTATGTTTAGTATGGCACCTATGCACGGAACGAAGAAGTCAATATTGACGTAATAAAGATGCGTGACGGGTTGGTGCAAGAGAGAACCGGATCAGCACCTCCAAGGATACCCGATCAACCAGGCTGTGACTCATACGTCGGGCAGCAAGCAGCCATGTCCAACAGCCAGCATGACCAGTCCAGGAGGCCTGGTCGATGACCGGGCCGCGGGGACGCTAAGCCCCGGAAGCACCTCAAGTTAACCTCAAGATAAGGTACCAGCGAGAAGGCGTATGCTCGCAAGGAGGTCGTGTAACAACTGCAGACCTCTGATGGATATACAGTGTTCCCCGAGTGTGCCTATGGCACCACTGCACTCCACTGGTACTATCCCGCAAGTTCTACCAGATAGGCGGGACCCAAAAGCCAGAGCGCATAAACCTTGCAAGCACAGCCAGAAGCCCTACCAGGCGAGTACAGAACCAACACCACAAACCCCCACCCACATAACACCACATAACAAAGGTGGGACCCCTGAATGACCCTAGCATAACACCACTAACAAAGGTGGGACCCTGAATGACCCTAGCATGGGATGGACATGCACAAGAGTGGGACAGGAAGGGGTGAAAAAGGGGACCGACACTGGTGTGCGAACGGTCTCAGTCGTACAAAAAGATACCTAAAGAAAGACAGGCATATAACACCACATCCAGCGCCCTGCCAAAAGACGCCAGACCGCAGAAACTCACCTGGCAAACGGTGGCTCGAAGTGACACGGCTCAACCGAGCCCAGAAGAACCTGGGAGCACCGCCAGGTGAAGAAGCCAGGTGAAGCCAGAGCCGGACCTGCAGGAGAGCAAGGAAGAGGCGAAGAAGGCGGCCCACACCCATGACACAGGGGAAACCTCGGCGGCCTCCCCACAACTGGAACCCAGGACACCCCGGAGCGAAAAGGGGCACATACCGCGGCAAGGGAGAAGAGCGAAAGGCGAAGCACTGGAGCAAAAAGACGACGAACACCGGCACTACACACCGCCCAGACCAAAACAAACTCCGCGGCGCACGCGCATGACATGCCGGCCGAAAACGCGCAACCTACCCTGCGGGAAGGCGGCAACCAAGACTACTGCACAAGAAAAGTAGCCAAAAGAGTGAGCAGGAACAAGAAAACCGGCCAAAGAAGCGAAGACAGAGCCCAAAAAAGGCACGCAACCGGGCCACAAGTAGCCCAACAGGGCCACAAGGAGCCCAACAGGGCCACAAGTAGCCCAACAGGGCCACAAGTAGCCCAACAGGCCCAGAAAGAGCCCAAACCGGGCCAAAAGTAGCCCAACAGGGCTACAAGGAGCACAACAGGACCACAAGGAGCCCAACAGGGCTACAAGTAGCCCAAACTCGCCAACAAGGACGAGGAGCCGACAGACGTTCCAATAACGCGGGAAGGAGGAAAAACCTTCCCGAACCCTCGAGAACACGGAAGCCAAAACCAGTCCCGAAGGCACACAAAGGCGCATGCGCACCCGAGACCAGTAGTCATGTAGAACCCCCAAAATGGGGAAACATGACGAAAACACCGTCCCCCCCAAAAAAGGGGTGGGGGGAAACATCCACCCACAGGACGGAACCAACCGACTCAAAGGCCAAGGAACCGAGCCCGGGGAGGGGCCGACGCCCAACAGCACGTACGGCGAGTGGAGAGGAAAACCCCACTCCGCGTAACCACAAGCCCCGCCGAGAGGGGGATAAAAACCCCCACGGGGTCCTATGGGGCCAAGGCCCCCCAAGTCAGCCCCTCCGCAGCCCGGGAACCCACACAACAGGCCCCGGGGCCAAGCCGTCCCCCTAAAGCCCCGGCCGTACCAGAAAACCGGGACAGCCGTGAAAACACTAAGAAAGGGAGCCCACTGGCAGACTCTTACAACACGGCTGGAGGAACAGGCTCGAATGCCCCCATCACTACCCGGAAGGGGATTTCCCCGAGACTGCCCGAGTCTCAACACCACCAAACCCCGCCCTGAACCTACAGACGGTAAGGAACCGGATGCAGGCAGGAAGGGGAATCCAGGGGAAAAACAAGAACCAAAACGGGGCAGCCCCGGAGCTCCCGGGGAGTTACCACGAGAGCGTTGCCACCACCAAGGCTCAAGTGCAACGCCTCTGCTGCCCGCACCAGCTGAGCACAACTGGGTAACCGAGCCATAACGAGCAACAAACTCGCAGGGCTCCGGGTCGAAGGTGTCACCGACCCCACAGGCAGCAGACGGAGGCAAAACAGAGAGTCACCCAGAGACAAGGGGTGAGCAACCCTCAAACTCGCGGAAGCGAGGGGGGGGCTCTGGGGTCACATCCATCGGACCCACGCGCCCCCAGGGGTTTCCCAGGGTCCCGAGCGTTTACTATAAGAGGACTTGCGCTCAGGTAATCCCAGGCAGGGTACTGCTAACCGGCACCCAAAACTACCAAACAACTTTCTAAGAGCTGAACCCCGGGACGTGTACACTCACGGGGACCTAGCAGGGGGTACCACCAGAAAACTCAGAACACAAGGGACACCAGGGGCAAGAACGAAGACAGACCCCCCACCAGGTAGATAAACAAAAAGAAAAAGAAAACCCCGCAAGAGGACAGCGTACCCAAGCGGAACAGAGCCGGCCGCTATGATTGGGAAAAGACAAGCTGCACAGTACCCTGCGCCCCACCAGTGCAAAAACTGCCCCTTACTCTAAGGCGAACAAGGGAGACAGAACACCCGAGCACACAAAGAGCGGCCGAAAACCAAGCAGTAAACGGCCTAGCAGGGGCAGACCCCAAGGAACTTGTGGAAGGTGGCCCCAAGTCCCAAGGGCAGTACTTACAGGGCACCTAGGGAAGGGAACCCTAGGCGCATGCAGCCCGAGTACTGGAGAATCACTCCCGGCTCGTGCACCACCTAGAAAAACAGACACCACACTCTAGGTGCAGTGCTGAAACAACCACTGGAGCCGGAGCACATAACCGGTGCCTATAGCATCAGCCGAAGAACTGATGGGTGGATAGCCGGCGTGGGAGGTCTGGGGCTCCCCCTTCCCCCTCCCGGGGAGGGGGGAGCTGCGCAGACAGCGGCGCGGTGACGTGTGACGTCACACTAGTTTGCTTGTTTTCTGTTTGGGAGTTCTATCCACTAGTTCGGTTTTGGTAGCAATTTTAACCAGAATAGGGGTTTGTTTTGGGGCGCTTACCTTTCTGGGTGCCTGTCCCGGTCGATGGCAGACATAGAATGCTTCCAACCACACGGGGGCTTCTATAGGCCATTGCTCCCCGTGCCTCTCTGAGGGGGCCCGGTTCTGGCCGTGGTCTCCGGTAGGCCTAAGAACTCCATACACATGACTGATGCCAAAGTCTGAAATTAGCATATCAGCCTGGGATAGCTCCGGGGAGCCGACGGGGCTCCCCCAGAAATAAAGTAATTACAGTGAATTCTTAACTAACATATACAGTGCAGTAAGTGTTTAGTATTCTGAGGAACATTTAAGTGACAAGTTTACATTCATACAGTAAAAATGGCAAATATACCTCAGTTTCCTGCATTTGATCCTGACTGTGACCAGACAAACCTGTCACAGAGGTGGACCAGATGGCTTAAAAGGTTTGAAAATTTGTTGATAGTTTCAGACATCAAAAGTGCTGAAAGAAAGCGTGCCTTTCTACTTCATTATGTAGCTGATCGAGTTTGTGACATCTTTGACACACTGAAAGACACTGGTGGTGCCAAAGATTATGACATTGCCAAAGCCAAATTAACTGAACATATTAAACCAAGATAAAATACTGCTATGGAAATTATGCATTTCAGGAGAGCCAAGCAACTCTCTAATGAAACTGTGGATCAATACCACACACGTCTGCAGGGTTTAGCAGCACATTGTGAGTTTGCTGATGTTGACAAAGAAATCAAACAGCAAATAATTGAAACATGCACATCTACATGTCTCCGTCGAAGAGCTCTAGAACTTGTTGATGATGAAAGTTCTCTTACCAAGATACTGGATATTGCTCGTCGAATGGAAGATGCTGCACATGATGCTCGTGTCATGGAGTGTAGTGCCAACAATGGTTCTGCCACTGTTACTAACAGTGGTGAGGTATGTAAAGTTCAGGGAGGACACCGTGATCATAGAAAATATCATGGCAAACCTAACAGCAAATCGAGCCGAGAACCACATCACAACTGTAGTCAGGGAACAAGACTCAAGCAGTCACAACAACCCACTTCAGAGGGTGTCAACAATAAATGTTACAATTGTGGAGGAGACTACCCACACCAAGATAATGTTTGTCCTGCTCAAGGTAAGAAGTGCTATGAGTGTGGAAAGCTAGGTCATTTTGGTGCTATGTGTCGTTCTGCACTAAAGAAACCACAGTCAGTGAATAAAAGCACTGTACGAGGATCAGGTCATAGGGGTCGAAGTGGCAAACGCAATATTGCACCTCATACCAAGAATGTTAATAATGTACAAGACATGTCATTACAGCCAGTCTCAGATGACAGTGAATTTGATTATACTTATGGAGTACAAGCAATCACAGAATGGAATGATCTTCCAAACAACCCAGAGACTATAGTATATATTGCTGGTATTTGTCTCAAAGTTCTCATTGACATTGGCTCAAACATTGACACCATTGCTGAGTGCCACTATGAGAAATTCAAAAAACAGTTCCGAAAGCTTGAGAAATATAATGGTAAAGCTACTGCCTATGCTTCAAAAGGTAGCCTTGCCAGTGATTGGAACTTTCACTGCAGAGATTAAATCAAAGAGTGCAATGCTCATTACTACATTCCATGTTGTTAGGAATGCAAAGGAGTCTCTACTCAGTTACAAGACTTCAACCAAATTGGGGCTACTTCAGCTTTCTAATGCTGTAGCAGTGGAATCTGCAAACAATGTTGATGCTATTGTTGCTGAATTTTTTGATCAATTTGAACCTACAGATTGTTATACTGATAGCAAAGTTCAGCTGCACATTAACCCAGATGTAATTCAAGTTGCCGAGGAATATGTACACTCTGTAACCTGTGATGCAGTCCCTAAGGCTCTCACTCTTGATGAAATCCGTACTGCAACCCTAGAGGACACAACTCTGCAAGCAACAGTGGATGCATTGACTAAGAAAAAGTTTCCACGCATCCCACACTCGGGAGTTGACCAAGAAGCATTCAAAGCACTTGAACGCATCTAGACAGAATTAAGTGTTACGCAACAATGCGACACCGTGCTGCGAGGTACTCGTATCGTCATTCCAGCAGTTCTCCAGCAGCGTGCTCTGAAGCTTGCACATCAAGGACACCAAGGTCTTGTAAGGACCAAACAGCTGCTACGAGAAAAGGTGTGGTTTCCTGGCATTGATCGTCAAGCAAAGGACATGCATGATGCCTGTGTCCCTTGCCAAGCTGCAGTGGATACTTCAAGACCAACACCTCTACAACCTTCACCACTACCTGCCGCACCATGGACAGAAGTATCGATGAACTTCTGCGGACCACTACCAACTGGAGAGTACTTGATGGTAGTCATTGATGATCACTCACGTTATCCAGAAGTAGAAATCATCACTTCCACATCTGCAAAGGCTGTCATCCCAAAACACGACAAGATCTTTTCAAACTTTGGCATTCCTGAAGTTGTCAAGACAGACAATGGACCGCCATTCAATGGACAAGACTTTGTCAACTTTACTGAGCATATTGGAATCAAACACCGCCGTGTGATGCCACTACATCCTCAAGCAAATGGAGAAGTTGAGATATTCATGCAACCTCTCATGAAAGCGGTACGCTGTGCTCATGCCGAAGGACGAACCTGGAAACAAGCTATGTATGCCTTTCTCAGGAACTACAGTGCAACACCGCATGGAACACTGGGCAAGTCGCCTGGTGAACTCTTATTTGGACGTCCTATGAGAATCACACTACCTGTCATGCCAGCTGAGGTAACGGATAAACGTCTCGCTCAGAAGGATGCACTAGCCAAGGGCAAAATGAAAATTGCTCATGATCAACGTGCGAAGGAACAATTCATAAAGGTTGGAGATACTGTTCTAGTTAAAAAGAAAACAGAGGGAAAGCTAGATATGCCGTATGATACAAATCCATATAAAGTGATTAGTGTAAAAGAACTATGGTAACAGCTAGTAATAGAGATCATAGTATAACACGTAATATGGCTTATTTCAAAGTGATTCCAACTAGTGTAGAAAATGATGAAGTGCAAAGTCGTACAAAAGGATAAAAAATGAGTTATAACTCAATAAACAATTCATCAAGGATATTCTTGTATTTAAGGATTTAAATTAAGGATTTAAGAATTCTTGTATTTAACGTCCTAAGCGTTACGTAAAATGTCCTAAGCGATTTGATGATTAATTGTGTTCCCACGTAATGCAAAGTATTTACTTATTATGCTAAATTCAATTTAATATTGTTTGAATAATGCAGATCTCTCATTCAATATTTTGTAACTTTGTAATACAGTTTCTTTCATTTTTGTTTAACATTGCATTTGTATTTTTAACACTTAAATCCTATGTGGTAAAGATTAAGTTCTTTAAATTCTTTGTGTGCTTAATTAATGTTAAATGTATGCAATATCTTTTGATATATTAATAACTTACTTTGTGTCAATAACTTTGCTTTGTGCTACAAGCATGGTAGACATCCTGTATTCATTCTTTTTAAAGAAAAGGAGGGATGTCATGTTCATAGAAAACGGCACCATCCGTTTGTATGTGCTGTGGTTCAGATGCCAGCAGTAGATAAACAACAAGAGAGCGTACAGGACGCCCACCAGCTTGGAAGCTACTAGTCATGTACCATTATAACTATTAAAAGTCAGTAACCAAGCAATGGCTTTATATCAACCCTACAACCAAGACTTCCTCAGCAACACAACACCACAGGCAGTTTATGGCTTAAGGCCCCTTAGAGCATTCAACTCGGAAGTAAGAGTTATGGGGCAACCAAGACAAACGAGTGTCAAAGATTAATCCCAAAAGTTTAGCAGAATCTTTGTACAAAAGGGGATTACAGGGGGTACCTCGGTTTAAAAGTTTAATCCGTTCCCGGAGACAGCTCGTAATCCAAAAACTCGTAAACCGAAGCTAATTTCCCCATAAGAAATAATGGGAAATGAATTAATCCATTCCTGATTACCCCAAAAACATCCCTTCAAACTAAATTTTATAACTAATTCATCTAAATCTATACTACAAAACTATGTTCACGTTATTACTTACTCTTGCTGATGATCGCTGTTGGCGTATGGAAGATGGTGAGGAGGAGGGGAGGAGGGGAGGTGTTACTGTTTCGAAGGAGAGTCCCCTTCCATTATAACATCAGGCAGTGAGGACTTCACTGGTGTGCACTCTCTGGCACGTTTTTTGCCTGCATACACTAGATCTTGCTTGTCTTACTAAGAATCTGTCTAAAGACACTTGTTTATCCTTACATTTTAATACGTCTGTAGTAAAACATCCCATTGTCATTTAAAAGATCAATGCAAGGCCTGCTACAGCTTTATCTGGGCGAGTTTTT
>WNGS01158488.1:57617-73903 GCA_020271785.1 Procambarus virginalis
TGGGTACGGACGTGAATGGGACAAGATTTTGTTCCACAAAATTCCTGTTTTTGTGGTAATAAACACCGGGTGTCTTTCTAGAGCCAATAGCGGCACCGCGGCGAGGAAATCGTGTGTGCCAGGAGCTGAAGCAAGGTACAGTCCTTGCACCGCTGCTTTTCCTTATTCTTATATCAGATATAGACAAAAATACAAGTCACAGCTTCGTATCATCCTTTGCAGACGACACAAAAATCAGTATGAAAATTACCTCGGCTGAAGACATTGAAAAACTTCAAGCTGATATTAATAAAGTTTTCGACTGGGCATCAGAAAATAATATGATGTTTAACAGTGACAAATTTCAGGTACTCAGGTACGGTAAGAATGAGGACCTTAAACATAATACAGGGTACAAAACACAATCAAATGTGCCCATAGTAGGAAAACAACATGTAAAGGATTTGGGAATAATGATGTCTGACGACCTAACGTTTAGGGAGCATAACCAAGCAAATATTGCGACAGCCAGAAAAATGATAGGATGGATTACGAGAACTTTCAAATCCAGGGATCCCATCACAATGCTTGTACTCTTCAAGTCACTTGTGGTGTCCCGTCTTGAGTACTGTTCAGTACTCACTTCCCCTTCAGAGCAGGAGAGATTGCTGAAATAGAGGGAATACAGAGAACATATACAGCACGTATAGACGCGATAAAGCACCTAAATTATTGGGATCGTCTCAAAGCTCTCCAAATGTACTCACTAGAAAGAAGACGAGAGAGATACCAAATAATATACACCTGGAAGATACTGGAGGGCCAGGTCCCAAATCTACACAGTAAAATAACAACGTACTGGAGTGAACGATATGGAAGAAAATGCAGAATAGAACCAGTGAAGAGCAGGGGTGCCATAGGCACAATCAGAGAACACTGTATAAACATCAGAGGTCCGCGGTTGTTCAACACCCTCCCAGCAAGCATAAGAAATATTGCCGGAACAACCGTGGACATCTTCAAGAGGAAACTAGATTTATTCCTCCAAGGAGTTCCGGACCAGCCGGGCTGTGGTGGGTATGTGGGCCTGCGGGTCGCTCCAAGCAACAGCCTAGTGGACCAAACTCTCACAAGTCAAGCCTGGCCTCGGGCCGGGCTTGGGGAGTAGAAGAACTCCCAGAACCCCATCAACCAGGTAACCAGGTAAACCAGGTCTAGGAACAGTAGGGACGGTGATGGAAAATTCCTCGATGATGAGGGTCTTTGTTCATGTGGTGCCATGCGGTGCCGCATTGGCTTGGCCAGATGCTGCTGACGCGACAAATTGTCGCTTGGCAACACCACACACTCCTCCACTGGCACTAGCGAAACTATTTTCCGATTCTAAGTCACTAAAACCGGAAAATGATTCACCTTCTTCAGAATCGTCGAGCAAAACATCAATATCTTGCAAGGGAGCACATGAACTGTGTGGTCTTGCACAAATTGGGGTCAAGTGAGGGCGAGAAGGCATGGGCGAGATGCTAGGCCTAGCCCTGGTGGAGCCAGCATGTTCACACTCGTCGTCGGTCGTATCCACCTCTGAGGGCCGTGTGTAGTCATGATCAAAGTCTGAGTCATCTATATCAGACTCATCACCATCCAGGAACAAATTACGAGTAATTTCCTCCTCGGTCAGAGGTCGCGAGGAACGTCTCGCTGAGCGGGGTCGGTCATCGGAACATGATGTGCTCGCCATGGTGTCCGCTGGGTAACTGAGCTCTGTACACAAAGGGGACCCACGCTGGATTTTTTTCCCAGGCGGGGTTTGTTTATGGTCGGTCGAGGCTCGCCGATGACTACCCCTAACCCATGCGGGGCGTTTAAATTATAGCGCTAGACACGAAATCATATATAAATGATTTGCGCGGTTTCGGTTTTGTCACTGATATCATTTATATATGATATGCGCGGTTTGAGGGTTAAAAACGCTTACCAGTGGGACAGGCTCCACCCCCTAGTTCCTAGGCCCAAATTAACTCTGCCTATCCCAAGCCTATGGCCAATGGATTTAAACAACTAGGTGATCTAGAATCCGGGCCAATGGCATGGACAGGCACTACCCTGAGGGACTCTGCCTCTCTACTCAACCAATGAACACAGAGTGTCACTCTTAGGCCAGCCAAAACTCTTGACTTAACTCCGCCCCCTAGGCTCCTTGGACAATAAGCCTGTTCTGAAAGTACTGTTTTACTCCCATAGGATCATGAACCATTCCCACGCTACAACAAGAAACCCAAACAGTCATATGGCTCCGAGCTCCCTCACTCGAAACTTGAGAATTACGGTAATTCGTTACTGTTCTTAAAACTGTCAAATGGTTAGTGGCAAAGGCAGGAGGAGAGGGGAAACGGGTTGGAAAAAGGGGATTGGAAATGACTGGGAGACAAATGATTTGGAAAGATTGGAGACATAGGAATTTGGGAACAAGTGACTTGACCACCTGCCTAGGGGTAATCTGACTCTGGCAAGAAGGGGAACTGCCCGCAGGGAGGGGAGAATGACAAGGGGTCGGACTGAGAACTGACACATACCCTTACAACTGGATTTTCCAAAAATATGTTTACTTTGACTAATACAAATAGTCAAAGATCCCCCATAAAATTATGCAAATATATCATGTGTATTACTACAGTATTTATAAAAGTCAATAAATCAAGTTTAAAAGTTTAAATCAATAAATGAACATAGGAAAAAACGCTTCTTACGGATTGTAGAGACATAAACTCTACATATAAGATGTAAGTTTCATGTGAATTGAATAAAAAATGAAAGAGTAGTAGTTACGTTTGTTACTTGAAAGAAAGAAATGAAGAAATGAAGTCTTAAGGTGCTGCCATCTGTGGTTGAGGTTGACATCAACCAATTTCCTACAAAATTTGGCACCCTTACAGAAAAGATTATGTGCAGTCAGGTGTATAAGTTTCATGCAAATTGCACGATAAACAAATAAGAAAAAAAATAGAAAAAAAACTACAGTGGAACCTTGAGCGACGAGCGGCTTCAGTTACGAGTATTTCGAGTAACAAGCGAGTCACTTGCAGAAAATTTGTCTCGATTGACGAGCTTTCGCTCGATTATGGAGCAAACCACATGGTGCTTCCTAGCATTCATGCTGGTTCTCGGACGCCTCCGACGACGGTGTTGATGTCGTTTCACAAGGCGAGCATTTCACATGACGAGCTCGGTGCCGGAACGGATTAAATTCGTTAATTGAGGCACCACTGTACAGGGGTACCTCGGTTTAAGAATTTAATTCATTCCTGGAGATGGTTTGTAACCTGAAAATTCGTAAACCGAAGCGAATTTCCCCCATAAGATATTATGGGAAATGAATTAATCCGTTCCTGACTCCCCAAATACTTCACCCAAATCTACACTACAAAAGTATATTCAAGTTATTATTTACCCTTGCTGATGACTCCTGTTGACGTATGGAAGATGGTGAGGAGGGCGGAGTAGGAGAGGTCTTACTGTTTGGAAGGGGAGTCCCCTTCCATTATAACATCAGGCAGTGAAGATTTCTCTGGAGTGCACACTCTGGCACATTTTGCCTGCATTCCTGGTTGTGGCTCACTGCTTGATTTTCTCACTTTTCTCACAAGAAAACGTTCAAGAAAACTTTCAAAAAAATAAATAAAATAATAAATAAATAAATTGAAGATTGTTTTTCCCTTCTTTGCAACACTTGTCTGTAGTGAGGCATCACATTGTCATTAAAAAGATCAATGAAACGGCCTACTACAGCTTTATTTGGGCGATTCTTTTCAGCAAAACTTTGCAGTTCTTCCTATACTGCACACATTTTCTTAATGAGGAAGGTACATTCTCTACTGCCTCCTCTTCCTTCCCTGAAGATTTGTTGTAATGCCTAGCTAGTTCAACAACACGAGTACCATTTTCATGCTTACGAATGATCTCTTGTTTTTCCTCTATGGTCATTCTCACATGTGATTTCTTGCCCTGAATCTTACCACTGGCTTTCTTGGGACCCATGGTGAGATATATATAAAAACAACTTTTATGCTCAAATGGCAAAAAATCCGACAAAAAATTGTAAATTCTTGTGAAGAATTCAGGCGGGATAGTCACTGGGCGCGAGGCAGTGGTAAACCGAGGCGCGATCGCGGTGCCATTATGTGCTAGGTTGGCCGTACGCGTATCAACAAACTCGTATCCCGACGCAAAGTTTGTTTCCTGATTTCAAATTTTCCGAACAAGTTGGGGCTCGTAACCCGAAAAGTTCATAAACAGGGATGTTCGTAACCCGAGGTACAACTGTACAGTGGCACCTTGACTTACAATTGCCTCGACTTAATTTCGAGTTACGATGTAAATTTGATAGAAAAAAATCAACTTGACTTACAATAGTGTTGTCAACTAAAGATATTTGTTGGTACACGTTTGGGTCGACGGAGCGCGTGGTTCCCGGTCACGCGGACCGACCTGTCTCAGTTTACTAGAGCGGCCCGCTTAGTGACGATCATGCCTATAAGAAATTCCGTTTTTGTGTTTTTTTTTTGCTTTTTGAACATAAAATTGCTTATTATAAATCACGCCAAGGGTCCCAAGACCCATGGCGTGATATACTTGCTAAGAAAAAGGACATTATGAGTGCTTAAGTGAGAAAAAAATGTATCAATAATCACGAAACATAGAACACAAACACTTGAGGATGTTGAACAGTTGTTATTAATTTGGATACACAACAAGGAGTTAGCAGGTGACAGCATTTCAGAGGCCATCATTTGTGAAAATGTAAGAAAATTGCATGAAGATCTTAGAAAGAAAACCCCTGGAAGGAGTGATGCAGAAGTGAAAGAGTTCAAGGCAAGCAGGGGATGGTTGAGAAATTTAGAAAAAGTGGCATTCATGGTGTTGTGAGGCATGGGGAGGAATCCAACTCAGGCAAACCAGCGGCTGAAAGATTTATTGGCGAATTTAAAGATTTTGTACAGAGTGAGACATACCTACCACAACAAGTGTTTAATTGTGACAAGACAGGGTTATTTTGGAAAAGATTGCCGAAGAAAACAAACACTACCAAGGAGGAGAAGTCATTGCCCGGACACAAGCCTATGAAAGATCTGTTTACTCTTGTTCTGTGTGGTAAAGCGAGTGGCGATTTGAAAATTAAACCCTTGCTTGTGTATCATTCCGAAAATCCAAGGGTTTTCAAAAAATGTAATGTGTAGAAAAACAAAATGTGTGTAATGTGGAGGGCTAATGCTAAGGCATGGATGACTAGGCAAATTTTTACTGAGTGGGTGAATGAGGTGGTGTGCCCTGCCATCAACAAATTTTTGCTGGAGAACTGTTTGCCACTCAAGGCCCTGCTTCTCCTTGACAATGTTCCTGCCCATCCTCCAGGCTTGGAGGAATCATTGAAGAAGGAATTTAGTTTTGTTACAGTAAAGTTCCTTCCTCCCAACATCACTTCTCTTCTACAGCCTATGGACCAGAAATCATTGCCAATTTTAAAAGTGCCTTCTATGAAAGGGCACTTTTTCAGAGATGTGTCGAAGTGACGAATGCCACAAACATCACCCTCAAAGAGTTCTGGAAAAAAACATTTTAACATTGTAGTGCTTTAAAACTCGTAGACAAAGCCTGGCATGAAGTGACTGTAAGAACCATGATCTTTGGTTGGAGAAAATTGTGGCCTGAATGTGTTGCAGAACGAGACTTTGAGGGGTTTAAGCCTGAACCTGAAGTGCCTCTTGTTGAAAAAATTGTTTCTCTGGGCCGGCAATTGGGCTTGGAGATGGATGGTGCTAATATTGAAGAGTTGGTGGAGGAACACAGCAAAGAACTGACCACCGAAGAACTCCAAACCCTTCAAAAGGAGCAGCAACAAGAGGTAGCCAAGGAAATTTCTTCAGGGGAGGAGAAGGCAGTACAGAATGTCCCTTCCTCAAAAATAAAGAAAATATGTGCAGCATGGGAAGAACTCCAAACTTTTGCTGAAACGACTCGCCCAAATCAAGCTGCAGTAGGCCGTTGCCTTAACTTTTCAATGACACTGTGATGCATCACTACAGACAAATGTTAAAGTGAAGGGAAAAACAAAGTGTGTCTAGGGAAATTCTTAGTGAGACAAACAAGCAGTGAACCACAACCAGGTCCTAGTGGTATGCAGGCAAAACTTAGGAAGGAGAGTGAGAGAGAGAGTGAGTGAGAGAGAGAGAGACTGAGTGAGAGAGAGAGACTGAGTGAGAGAGAGAGAGACTGAGTGAGAGAGAGAGAGAGACTGAGTGAGAGAGAGAGAGAGACTGAGTGAGAGAGAGAGAGACTGAGTGAGAGAGAGAGAGACACTGAGTGAGAGAGAGAGACACTGAGTGAGAGAGAGAGAGACACTGAGTGAGAGAGAGAGAGACACTGAGTGAGAGAGAGAGAGACAATGAGTGAGAGAGAGAGAGACTGAGTGATGAGAGAGAGAGGACTGAGTGAGAGAGAGAGAGAGACTGAGTGAGAGAGAGAGACTGAGTGAGAGAGAGAGAGACTGAGTGAGAGAGAGAGAGAGACTGAGTGAGAGAGAGAGAGACTGAGAGAGAGAGAGACTGAGAGAGAGAGAGAGAGACTGAATGAGAGAGAGAGAGACTGAGTGAGAGAGAGAGAGAGACTGAGTGAGAGAGAGAGACTGAGTGAGAGAGAGGACTGAGTGAGAGAGAGAGACTGAGTGAGAGAGACTGAGTGAGAGAGAGAGACTGAGTGAGAGAGAGAGAGACTGAGTGAGAGAGAGAGAGAGACTGAGTGAGAGAGAGAGACACTGAGTGAGAGAGAGAGAGACACTGAGTGAGAGAGAGAGACACTGAGTGAGAGAGAGAGAGACACTGAGTGAGAGAGAGAGAGACACTGAGTGAGAGAGAGAGAGACACTGAGTGAGAGAGAGAGAGACACTGAGTGAGAGAGAGAGACACTGAGTGAGAGAGACACTGAGTGAGAGAGAGAGAGACACTGAGTGAGAGAGAGAGAGAGACTGAGTGAGAGAGAGAGAGAGACTGAGTGAGAGAGAGAGAGAGACTGAGTGAGAGAGAGAGAGAGACTGAGTGAGAGAGAGAGAGACTGAGTGAGAGAGAGAGAGACTGAGTGAGAGAGAGAGAGACTGAGTGAGAGAGAGAGAGACTGAGTGAGAGAGAGAGAGAGACTGAGTGAGAGAGAGAGACTGAGTGAGAGAGAGAGACTGAGTGAGAGAGAGAGACTGAGTGGGAGAGAGAGACTGAGTGAGTGAGAGAGAGAGTGAGAGAGTGAGTGAGAGAGAGGGAGAGTGTGAATGAGAGTGAGTGAGTACTCACCTAATTGTGCTTGCGGGGGTTGAGCTCTGGCTCTTTGGTCCCGCCTTTCAATCGTCAAACAACAGGTGTACAGGTTCCTGAGCCTACTGGGCTCTATCATATCTACACTTGAAACTGTGTATGGAGTCAGCCTCCACTACATCACTTCCTAATGCATTCCATTTGTCAACCACTCTGACACTAAAAAAAGTTCTTTCTAATATCTCTGTGGCTCAATGGAAGGGGACTCCCCTTCCAAACAGTAACACCACTTCTCTCCCCTCATCACCATCTTCCATCTGCCATTAAGAGTCCTCCATAAAGGTAAGATAAACATATATACTATATTTGTAGTTAGAGAAAAAATTGTATTCAGTATAAAATGTATTTGTAAGTTAATATTTTGGAGGATGAGGAACAGATTAATTCAATTCTCTCTCTTTCTTACGGGAAAAATCGCTTCGACTTACAATATTTCGACTTACGATACGTCTCGGGGAACGGATTGCCATCGTAAATCGAGGCCCCACTGTATATGATTTTTTTAACACTTTTTTTTTATAAAACTAATTTTTTTTATATTGTATGCTATTGTGATAGCGTAGAATCATAAACATGATTTCAGTTGACACTGATACTTGATGTTAATTTTTTAACATTTTGGAAAAATTTTGACATAATTAATACTTTTTCTCCCGTCTTATTTATGCTATGATGCTGAGACTTGGACCAATTGAAGCCAATTTCATATGCACTAGTCAAAAACTTTTATTGAAATCAAACCAGTTTTCATTTATTGCATGTTTTATGAATATGCCCCCTAAACTTAACTGGCAATTATATTAGCATGACTGTCAATTTATATCAATGAGATGCTTATGTATGTTGTGGTGCTCATGGGTTCTAATTTTTCTATCAAGGAAGAGTTTCAGATTAGGATTAGCATTTAGGAACAAGGTTTTGTACATGTAAATAGCACAAGAGAATGTGTAAAGTTAGTGTATATTTTTAAAAATAGTTTTATAGTTCTGATAGCAGGTTTTTGTTGGGTGATCATGGGCTTCAGGTAATTTACAATGGATAAATCCCATGCACAGATACCATATGTTGAGATACCAACCCTAGTTTACAAAAAAGCCTCTAGATTTTTAGCTCCAGCCATTGCATTGCTCTACAACAAATCAATCATTTCACACCAGAAATAAATATCTCTTTGATATCCCCAGGGTCAAACTTAATCTGTGTAAACACTCTATGCAAATAAAGGGACCTAGTCTATGGAACTCACTCCCTAGTGAATTGAAAAGCTGTCAAACTTTTGCCTCATTCAAAAACAAAAACAAAAAGTACCTAATTTCATCTTCGTAGTTTCCTACACTGAGCTTTAAATTTGCTCTGTATCTAGTGTTACCCAATCTCCCAGTCTTTATGTACTTAATCCAAACAACTTTTTCATTGTGTTCATTGCTGTCTTTTATGTGCTAGCCATATGCTCTATTGTGCCTACTAATTTTTGTTAAACTACCATTCAAGCTGTCATTGCAATCAAACTGAGCTACCTATGTGCTTTAGTATACCTACAATTTTTTCTCATCTTTTATTTTTTTCTTGCTATGTAACTGTTATCATTTTTATAAATTTTGCTAGTATTTACCTACTTAAAATTTTCTTAGATTAAGGACCTGCCCAAAACGCTGCACGTACTAGTGGCTTTACAAGAATATAATTACTGTACTATGCTATGTATCCTCACAATCCCAATGTACTTTCTTGTATATAAATAAATAAATAAATACATTTTGACATTTTTAGGCAATGTTGTGGTCACAAGCTGAACAGCAGTGCTGTGAGCTCATGCTGCATGCACCATCCTTGGTGGCTCACTCAGTACTGAGGCCCTCACACCCGGGAATGTTGCTCACGATTTTTTCTTTTAATGGAATCTGCTTACAAGAGACCCTGATGAAGGTGAGGTGAACTCCGTGTATCTGAAAGCCATTTATATCTTGCATAGTGCCCCAACATGTCATATGACGTGATGCGCACTGTTGGATAAGTTATTCAACACGTCATCTGACGTGTTGCGCAGTTTAAGGGTTAAACATAACCTTGAGGCCCAAGGCCATATCCTTCAGATTGATATGTTACTTGAACCCCTCGTGGTTGTCTTCTTCATCCTCTTCGTGTAGCAAAGGTCACTTTTGATATTAGGTCCCGTCCATTTTTCGTAATTCTTGCTGGTGCCAGATGCTCTGTTCAGGAGTAATTGGAGCTGGAAATTTAGGCATGGTCCCTTCAAATGCACAAGTGCTGTATGTCTTTGGCCCTGCGTGGATACTCAGGTCATTCTAAGATAGTGCTTTTCTTCCCAAACTCACTGCATCAATTGCAGTGACACCCACCATACCTTCTCCCATGCATGTGTGCACTACAAATTTGAGGAAGCCATCCTCAATTTGAAACATCACGATCGTTTATCTTTTCCAGAGGCGAGACACTAAGTACGCTGTCTTCCATCTTTCTCTGGCATATCTTATGCTTCTGTTTTGCGTTCCACTTCTCCTCGCCTTCTGCCACTTTCTCAGTTTCACAACCATTTCCTAGCCTTGGACCCGGACACCACCACCACCCACCACCACTTAATCTGCTCCTTTGCATTCTGGTCAAAGGGTCTTGCTCCAGATTCTCCATCTGGTGTTTCCCTCCTTACTTCCCAGTGTGAGAGTATGGTCTTTCATGATTCTCCCACAGCTGACTTGAATGGCTCATTGCGGTGCACTGTGCACCTAGTCATGCATCTCTGTTAACCCTAGATGGAAACTGTCATGTCGGGAGTCATTAAGATACATACATAACCAGGAATACAGTACTTATAACAAATGGATCTATAACTGTATGTCCAGGCAGAAAGTAGATTCGTGGGAATTAAGCATTTATGCCATAGAGTCGGAATATACAGTTGAAGGTGCAAGACGTGGTAGAGAGGGGACACCAGCGAGGCGACAGAGAAGATCTGACCTCTGGGGTCAATCTCAACTGGTGCAATGAAAACAACTGTGACGTAGTCATGATGTCACTCTTCTACCGATCATGTAACCTGGTTGATACCTGATTGATGGGGTTCTGGGAGTTCTTCTACTCCCCAAGCCCGGCCCGAGGCCAGACTTGACTTGAGAGTTTGGTCCACCAGGCTGCTGCTTGGAGCGGCCCGCAGGCCCACATACTCACCACAGCCTGGTTGGTCCGGCACCCTTGAAGGAAACAGTCTAGTTTCCTCTTGAAGATGTCCACGGTTGTTCCTGCAATATTTTCTGATGCTCGCTGGTAGGATGTTGAACAACCGTAGGCCTCTGATGTTCATACATGTTCTCTGATTGTGCCCATGGCACCTCTGCTCTTCACTGGTTCTATTCTGCATTTTCTTCCATGTCGTTCACTCCAGTACGTTGTTATTTTACTGTGCAGATATGGGACCTGTCCCTCCAGTATTTTACATGTGTATATTTTTGGTATCTCTCTCGTCTCCTTTCTAGTGAGTACATTTGGAGAGCTTTGAGATGATCCCAATAATTTAGGTGCTTTATCTCGTCTATGCGTGCTGTATATGTTCTCTGTATTCCCTCTATATCAGCAATATCTCCTGCTCTGAAGGGGGAAGCGAGTACTGAGCAGTACTCAAGACGGGACAACACAAGTGATTTGAAGAGTACAACCATTGTGATGGGATCTCTGGACTTGAAGGTTCTCGTAATCCATCCTATCATTTTTCTGGCTGACGCAATACTTGCTTGGTTATGCTCCCTAAACGTTAGGTCGTCAGACATCATTATTCCCAAATCCTTGACATGCTGTTTTCCTACTATGGGCAGATTCAATTGTTTTGTACCCTGTATTATGTTTCAGATCCACATTTTTGCCATATCTGAGTACCTGGAGTTTATCACCGTTAAACATCATGTTATTTTCTGCTGCCCACTTGAAAACTTTGTTAATATCTGTTTGTAGTTTATCAATGTCTTCAGCAGAGGTAATTTTCATGCTGATTTTTGTATCATCTGCAAAGGATGGCACGAAGCTGTGACTTGTGTTTTTGTCTATATCTGATATGAGAATAAGGAACAGCAGTGGTGCAAGGACTGTACCTTGAGGTACAGAGCTTTTAACTGCGCTCGGACTCGATTTTACTTGATTGACTGTTATTCTTTGTGTTCTGTTCGACAGGAAATTGAGTATCCAGCATCCTACTTTACCAGTTATACCCATTGACCTCATTTTGTGTGCAATCACTCCATGGTCACATTTGTTGATCAGTATTATTGGTTTTGGCATCTTCGCTGCAACGCCATTGGGCATTTGGCAAACCTGGTGTTTGTGCCACAAGGAAGCTTGCAATCCATTGCAAGATCATTCTTGTTAGGAAATCCGTACATGGTGGTTGTGTCCTTCTGTCTATCGGCCAATAGACAGAACACCGTCCATTCCTCACTGTCAAGTTAAACTTGGCATTCTTCTTTATACCAGCTCGCCCGAATTGCGACCATAAATATATTGCTTAGAAGCCTTCTAGAGTGACAAATCACCAGAGTGAAACAGACTGGTATCAGGTAACCCTTGTTGACATTGAGATCGTTGTAAGTGACCTAGAGTGAACTAAGAAAGTGCTGCCGCCTAAGTAATGTGTGTGACTTTACCACAGTGTACCTTCATGGTACCATATAACCAGCCGCCGCCACCGCTACTTAGTCCAGAGTGTGTAGCAACCTTAGCCGCCACCCGCCGCCTCACTTATACTACGTGATGTCTCCGCTCGTCACCACCTTACTCACCGCCAGTCTCATCAAGAGTGTGTCTGTCTGTTAGACATACAGCATGCCCTCCAGCAAATACCATCCATGTCAAGTACGGTGTGTTGGGAAAGCCTGTCGTCAGTGGTCTCAAGTCATAACGAGTGAAACCAGCTGTCAGGCCACCTACGAGTTCTTGCATAAATGTGCCTGAGTGAGTGAATGGGAGAGGTAGCCTACCTGTAAGTACAAGACCTTGTTTCCTTATTATTGTGTCTGCCTGTGTGTTGATCTGAGGGGTCAACCACAGTCCTCACCTCATACCTGACAGGCATAAGTGGAGTGAGACACCTGACATTATATGCATGTTTATGTGTGTGGTACCATGATATTACACTTGTCTGTGAATGTGAGTTTCACATACACCACACATTTAGTTATTGTGTGACATAATGTGCATGATTATTGCCTGTCCCATTGATAGTACCATTGATGATTTATTGTGAATCATCTTTACCTGAGTATCGTGTTAGAACACCTGTGACCCTTTGCACACCGGCAGTTAGTTTTGCAGTGTTAATGTTCGGTTGTTAATTGGGTTAAGTTAGGTGTTTTTCCACGAGTGGATTAGAATCAATTAGTCAGACGTCAAGAGTCTTACTAATGCAACCATAACCTTTCTGCCGTCAATCTAAAGCAAATTAAGTACCCATTGTATTAGTGGTTAAGTTTATAAACAAACTACTGTTAAGCCTTGTGGGGTGCTTCCGTTGAACCACTTCTCAATACTGCCAACTATTACTTAAGCCTTCAGCTCCAGGTGTCTTCAACACGGAGTTGCCTATTATTCAGTGATCTATAAATATGATGAGGATTCTATGAGTCCCTTAAAGTGTTTTAAGCATTGAGGAGATTCCCCACAACCAATGTGGAAAAAGGACCAGATGAGGCTAGTCTGAGAAGAGACCATCAAGGACTCTAACTTGATCTTGCTCCCAGGCCCTGTACGCTTGCTCTCGTGTTTTCTCTGCTGCATTCTGACAGCTTCGTGAAGCGTCTGTAATATGCACATTGGTGATGTACTCATTGCAGTCGGGAAAGCAAAGTAGAAAACCTCACACCCAATCCTTCTCAGCCCTCCCCTCTGTCTTTTGGCCTTCCACACTGCCTGTCCATCCAGGCTGTTGTCCATCCTCCTCCCAGTAATCTTCATGTTGAGCACTCCTGTTCTCCTCCTGTTGAGACTGTAGAGGCTGTCACCCAGTACATTGCTGCTGGCAGACCTGTCTCTTTGTCAGAAACGTAAGCCTGGTTCCTCTTCTTCTTCCTCCCCGGTGGGTAAGAAGGCATCGATCTCTTCCGCCACCTTTCGACTCTATCCTGCATCCCCTACCATTTCGGTGGTTTAAGTCTCCTGTCCAGTGTATGGAGATTCCCTTGGTCTTCGATTCTCTCTCTCTCAGATGCTGCCCTTGATGAGTTGCGCTACCCTGTTTCTGTCCCCCCTTCTCCTGATTCCCTTGACTGCCCTTCTCCAATGCCTCTTGCTCCGGACTCTGTCGGTCCGTCTCTGGTCCATCCTACCACTCCCTTGACCCCATTGTTCTTGCTAGATTTACCTATGCCCCATAATCCCAATTTCACTGATCCTGATCTTACTTAGTATACTGTTTTAGTTTGCCTTTATTTCTCCCTTGTTCTCTGTTTCTGCTCTCTCTTTTTTTTTATGTCTATGCTTCAATTGAATATTTGTATATTTTATGCCAACGTCTACAAACTCCAGCTTCTGATAATGCAGTTTTCACTGCTTTGTGTGTGTCTCCAGGAGCAGATGCTTGGCATTCAACCTGGTCACTTCTGTGGTTACTCCGTTCTCTCCACCTCTTCCAGCTTTTTCTGGGGCCCATAACTCTACTGCTCTCTTGATTTGTATTGATATTCCCTTCATCCCCTTATTTTTCCAGTTGCACATTCAGTGTTCTGCAGCCCATATCTTTGTGAGTAAATGGTATACAGTCTGTTCCATTTATCTTCCCCCAAATGTCCCACTTTGTTCCTTAATTTAAACACCTGTTGGACTCCTTACCTGAGCCTCTGTGCTCCTGTTGGATGAATTTAACAGTCTGCATACCCTCTAAGGCGATGTTCTGACAAACACCTGGGGCTGCCTTCTCGAACCCTTTGTCCTCTGTTCTTCTCTTTCTCTTCTGAATTCTGGTGAACCCACTCATGTTGACTCCCACACTCGCACCCTCTCCTGCCCTGATCTTTCTCTCTTGCTCATCTTCTCTTTATTTAGATTTCACATGGCGGTTTCTTGATGACCTCCATAACAGTGACCATTTCCCCATCCTTGTGTCCTTTTTCTCTCTTCACCTTCCCCTTTCCTTCCCTAGGTGGCCGTTTGCCAAGCTTCTTTCTAAGATCAGATATTATGCACCTCGCCCTGCCCTGGTGATGCTCTATTACTCTCTCATCTATCCTTATCTCAATTATGGTATTTGTGCTTGGGGTTCTACTACACAAAATCACTTACGTCCTGTAATTATTTAACACAAAGCTGCTATTAAACAATATCTAACTCTGGCCCCAGACAGCACTCGATACCCTTACTCAAATCTTTGAATATGTTACCTTGAGGATACCTTGAGGTGCTTCCGGGGCTTATCATCCCCGCGGCCCGGTCATCGACCAGGCCTCCTGGTTGCTGGACTGATCAACCAGGCTGTTGGACGCGGCTGCTCGCAGCCTGACGTATGAGTCACAGCCTGGTTGATCAGGTATCCTTTGGAGGTGCTTATCCAGTTCTCTCTTGAACACTGTGAGGGGTTTGCCAGTTATGTCCCTTATGTGTAGTGGAAGCGTGTTGAACAGTCTCGGGCCTCTGATGTTGATAGAGTTCTAATATGTTAGATATAAAGTCACTGCACATCCTCTCACGTGTACTCTATATATTTAAAACACTGAACTGCAATGTCAATTCTGACCTTAGAAGCTTCCTAGAAGGTTGCAACAGAACTCATGGGCATAACACCAGAAACAAATACCTATATGATATTCCAAGAGTGCGACTTAACCAAACTAGAAATGCTCTACAACTCAAGGGACCCAGAATGTGGAATGACCTTCCCAATCATGTTAAAGGCTGTACCTTTCTCAACCAGTTTAAGAATAAAACTAAGTACTACCTAATTAACTCGATGTAAACTACCTTACCCCCCCTAAATGTCAACCCATGTCTTGCTATTTTTAAACAATGCTGTTTGTTCACCAACTTGTACAATTGTTGATTTCCGCCATGTTCCCCACCCTTCTTTTATTTTTATTCCTTTTTTCAACACAATTTATACCTAATCCCAATTACTATTAAGTTTTAGTCTGTGTTTTTTTTGCCCCCACACCTTGCCCAAAACACTATGCGTATTAGTGGCTTTAGGTATTGTATGTACTAGCTCTATCGATAAATCCAACATTGTTTGTAAATCAACTATGTATGTACTTTTCCTGAAAAAAATTAATTATTTATTTATTTATTTATTTATTTATTTATAAGGCTGACTGGAATCTATTCACTCTACATGCTACTCTTTCTGACCTCTCCAATCTGTCTCTTCCTCGAACCCTCCTCTTTTTCTATCACCATATTAGACACTTCCTCCGCTCTGTTCCTTGGTCTACCTTCTAGGGCTTTCAGAAGTGCATTCCCTGGTAGAATGCAGGCTGTGCTTTGCCTGTCTGCTGGAAGAGTGCAGCCTGAAGGAAAGATAGATGCCAACAGATGGCTGCTTCTTTTCTTTTGTCTCGGAAAGCGAATGCAGTTCATACGGCTAAATGCGAGAGTTGGAAATCTTTTGTCTCCACCATTACGTCTGGCATTCTTCTGCCCCAGATCTGGAAGAAAAATTGTAAGATAGCGGATAAGTTTGTTCCAGATGTCTCGCTAGTCCTTCCCTTACATGGTTCAATTGTGGCGGATCCGGTGTTGGTCGCGACCGAACTGGGTTCCCACTTTTCAATTGCTGGCTCTAATTCTAGTCTTCCTCCATCTTTCCTTAGTAAAAAGCAGCTTCTTGAGTCTTGTCTCATAGATTTTTGCACACATCTCCAAGTTTTCTATAACAAATACCCCCCCCCCTCTCTCTGTCTCTCTCTCTCTCTCTCTCTCTCTCTCTCTCTCTCTCTCTCTCTCTCTCTCTCTCTCTCTCTCTCT
>WNGS01158488.1:86041-96183 GCA_020271785.1 Procambarus virginalis
TACGGGTGTACATTTTAAGTTGATTTGGTGTACTTAGAGTTAGCCACGGTTATATTATACATTGTTAAGTCTTACTTATAGCCGCCCTCATTACATGTTCTGCAGAAATTACTTTACTTGTACTTCTACTACGTAATAAATAAGCCTGTGTACTGTTGGTGTCTTTTTCCCACTGATCAGAAACTAAGTGATTGTATCCTATCCATCGCTGCCACTGGATGGAGGGCGGTGTGCAGGACAAACATATCAATTGTGACACTAGCTCTCCACATGTCAGTTGCTTAACTTAGAAACTGTACTTGTGGTCGATCTTGAACCCATTGAGATGTGATGACTTATACTGAATTTTGTAACTAGCTTATAAAGATTGTAACTTGCTTAGCTAAATGTATTATGGGGTTAAGTCCCTGAGCATATTATGTGCCCCTGTAGTCCTTTACACCACCGCCCACGGGATGGGTATGGGGTGCATAATAAAGAAAGAAATTGAATTGTAACTCTCCACTACCACCCACAAGATGGGTATGGGTGCATAATAAACAAACAAACTAAACTCCAAAAGATCTAATCTCTGTGATTAAAACGCAAAAATGACTTTGTCACTGCCTTTTTGATAATGTATACAATCATAAGCCTTATTTGTGAATCCCTATTACACAGTTTTGTTAGTTTTATTTTATTTTATATATACAAGAAGGTACATTGGGATTGTGAGAATACATAGCATAGTAATTACATTCTTGTAAAGTCACTAGTACGTGCAGCGTTTCGGGCAGGTCCTTAATCTAAGAAAATTTTAAGTAGATAAATACTTGCAACATTTATAAAAATGATAACAGTTACATAGCAAGAAAAAAATAAAAGATGAGTAAATCAGAGAGCGTGTAAGGTTCGGTGTTCCATGTGGGAAGTTAGTTTAGTTCATTTATTATGCACCCCATACCTATCTTGTGGGCGGTAGTGGAAAGGGTTACAGAGGCACATAATGGGCTCAGGGACTGAACCTCACAATTCATTTAGCTAAGCAAGTTATAATTTTGATGAGATAGTTACAAAAGTCAATTCACATCGTCAAATTTAACATCATAAATTAAATTTGTAATAATTTGAGCAGAGATGTGCGAGGACTGGATCACTGTGCACAGAAGGCTCATAAGCCAGCAAACACTTTCCAGACAACAATATATCTTGGATAAGTCGCTCCACGACATTGTTGCTTGGACCATCGACTTCCTTTGATATTACATATTTACATCTTAATTTTTTATGAAATTATACTTTTTCAGAATAAAATTGTTTTCTCATGTTCTGCATCCAGCACCAACATTATAGTGAGTGAATTTACCATATTACTTCATTAATTACGTAATGCTAGGAGGGTTTGAGTAGCTTTGGGTCTTTGGGTGGACAGAATCTCCAATAGATGGAGCGAGAGTCGCCCTATCTCTCGCCCAGGCGAGAGTCGAAACTTAAATTAAAATTACTATATCTTAGGTTTCCAACATGATATATTTCCTTTGATGCACTCACAATAACGATTATATCTTAGCTTTTCTGGAGGCATGCAATATTTTAAGATTTATTGGCATATCTTTGTTAATTACACAACATATTGGCAAGTGCATAGGCGTCTGCACTCCAAGCCCGACAAGCTACTGAACGCCACTATAAAAACATATGTATCTTCACTTGAGCTTTAAATATTTATATTGTAATGTATTTAAAATGAAGCTTATATTTCTAGCTTTCTTAAGACATATAAAACATTTGTGTTTATAAACGAATTTGCGTAAAATAGACATTGTTCTGAGAGAGAGTTGCACTGTCGATCAGTCTGTGCGGGGGTCGGAGCTCGGCGATTATTAAAACACATGAATCTTCATTAGAACTTTAATTATGTCTATGGTAAAGTGTTTAAAATGAGCGTTATATTCCTGTCTTTCTTGAGGCATATAAAACATATGTTTATTAACGAATTCATGTGAATTAAACATTGTTCTGAGAATGAGAGCTGCTCTGTCGATTGAGCTGTCTGGGGTTGGAGCTCGGCTATTATAAAAGTACACTTATCTTTGCTTGAAATTTAAATATGCACATGATAGGGTATTTAAAATGAAGCTTATATTTCTATCTTTATTGCGACATATAAAACTCTTACATTTATTAAAGAATCTGCGTGAAATAGGCATTGTTCTGAGATGAATACTGCGGGTTTCGAGCTTGACGAGCGTTGAAAACTGCCACTTTTATACAACTACAAATATCTTCGGTTTTACTTAAAATATTTGTCTGGTAGAGGTTTTATATATAGATCACGTCTGTCTTTCTTCTGACTAATAAATAATTTTGGTTTAATCAGTTATCAAGATGTTTTCAACAATATTCTTTCAGCGTTCGTCTTTTCCAACATGGGCGACCCTTTTGGAAGCGCGATACTTGGGTTAACCCATCCTATAGTTGGGTCTGTTTCCAACTGGGGTTCGAATAATAATATTTTACCTGATTTACCTGAGGGCCACTAATCCTAGTGGCCTCGACAAGGACAGGAAGCTGGCAGCTTGTTGAAGGTCCCTCCCACCCCCTCGTTGGTCTTGATGATCTTTTCCAGGTATATTTTGCAATTAGGCAGAGTTTTGACAGCTATGGCTTTGGCAGGTCGGCAGTTCCATGGATCAATAACCCTGTGGGTCAAAAAGCGTGACTAGAAGTTATATTAGCTTGATTGGCAATTATATTAACCTGATTTGCATTTATATTAGCCAGACTTGCAATTTTAATTATATTAGCCAGACTTGCAATTTTAATTATATTAGCCAGACTGGCAATTATATTATCCAAACTGGCAATTATATTAAGATGATTGTAAATTACATAAGGGGGCATATCTGTGAATATTAAAAGTTGTTCAATGTCAACCAAATTTTTTGACTAGTTGTATATGAAAAGGGCTGCAACTGTTCCAAGTTTCAATATTGCATCCTAAATAAAAAGGGAGATTTTTTTTTTTTATCAACAAATTTTCACATTTTCAGCAATTTACTACAACCGCACGTTTCAAAATAAATCATTTCTGTGACACTCTTCTATCACATTAGCATATAATAAAGGATTTGTATGACCGTGTAATAACCCTGATGCCTCTGTGATCGTTCTGAACGCTACCCTTGCTGTACACTCTACTCTTTCCCTTCATCCAATACCCCAGCTTAACACTGTTACAGTCCAGGTTGACCCCTCACTGGACTGCCACGAATATAAACTGAATATTAACCCTCAAACCGCGCATATCATATATAAATGATATCAGTGACAAAACCAAAATCGCGCACATCATTTATATATGATTTCGTGTCTAGCGCTATAATTTAAACACCCCGCCTGGGATAGGGGCAGCTATAGTACAGCCACGACTGATAGTTGCCAGATCCCACCTAGAAAAAAAATCCAGCCCAACATTTTTGGGAGTGAGAGCGTCAGTATTGCGCCAGCCACCAAGGCTGGCGCACGCAGCACGAGCTCACAGCACCGCTGTTCAGCTTGTGACCACAGCATCGCCTACAAATGCCAAAATATAAGTGATACTGCTATTATTTAGCAGTGATAGTATTACTGAAGCCCCCTGAATTTGATAAAACTGACCAGGATTCTGATAACAGCTTGATTGTGGAGATATTTAGCGCTGTGCTCGATGGAGGGAGGAGTACAGCTGTGGAGGGAGGATTGTGGCGTTGTCTTCTGACTGTGTGTGGCCACCTTTTATTGACTGCACTCACCATACCAGCTTAGTGGTTCGCTATGGTGAACACAAATGTAGATACTTACATATAACGTGTGTATAGTGTGAGATAACAGCGAGAGGAGTAGGTTGGGAGCCGCCATTTTGGTGAGAGGAGCGTCGTCTGCAGGAATTATCGTGTTGTTTACTGGTGACCACAAAGGGTCTTTGGGCACCATACCAGCTTATTTGTACAAGTATGGTGAATAAAACAGGTAGATACTTATATATAATGTGTGTATATAGCATAATAACACCACATCCAATATTGTTGGAGGAGAAATATTAGTGCGTGTGGCCTTGAGGGTGGCCGCCGATCAGCTGACTGTGGAGTAGCTACGTCTTTGTGCGTTTACTCACCATACAAGCTTAGATGTACAGTTATGGTGAACAAAACATGTAAATACGTATATATAACGTCTGTGTATAGTGAATAAATGCAAAAACAGTATTGTGGGAGGTAAATGAGGGTGAGTGAGGTGGTGTTGAGGGAGGGCGTGGCAGTGAGTGGCTCGCTGGTGTGTGGCGGCCACTCCTCGTTGCTTTTTGACTCACAAGACCAACTTAGTAGTTCGTTATGGTGAACAAAACATGCAGATACTTATATATAACCTGTGTATATAGTGTAACAACAGCAAAACTATTTGTTTATTGTTTTATGAACATAATAATTGAATCACTTATATGCACACCATAATTTTGAGTACAGCGATGGTTCACACATTTTATAATATAAATATACCACAATTCACTGTATGGAATAATATTACTGCAAAAAAACTAAGAAAAAATCAGAGACATTGAAATAATTAGGAAATAATATATTTGTGGCAACTGCCGTCTGACAGCTCGGGCGGAGTAGACCTCGTCTGGCGAAGGCTCTGCCAACGCCCCTTTTTGCCACACTTCCCTACCCTACTGCGGCTAAAATATGCTACCTACGATTTTTTTGTTATTTTTTCCGTGATCAGGGAACAAAAATAAACAATTCTATAAGACGAAAGAATTTTTTGGATTTTTTTTTTTTGTGCGCCTGGGGTGTGAATTCCATTTGGGCCCCTAGCGGTTTGAGGGTTAAATGAGGAGGACATAACAAGGATAGGGTTATTAATTTATTACTAATCATAAAAAATCATTAAACACTGCCACCACCTTCCATCATAATGAATGTGTTTAAAATTATTGGTCCCCAGGAAGGAAGGGACTCAATAATCAGGGAACTCAAAGGGCAAGTAAATGAATCTTAATGGATTAATACTGTAATCTTACTGAACTGAACGGGAGATTCTAGAGATACTTTACTATTCATAAAATGGAGAACACAGGGGAATTTCTAGCACAGCCAATGAAAATCACAAGAATGAATAACACAGTCATTAATCAAAGGGAACAGATAACTAAACACAAATACATTAAAATTACTTTATTATTGGAACCCGTATATTTAAATCAAAATTGAAACATAGTCTACTAAAAAAAAACCTACGAGGCAATGGAATGTAGTAATACTAATATACACAACTCAAGTGCACAAATACCTTCAATACTGCAGCCTGCCATAGGATGTTGATTGCTGCTCGCGGTCACCTGACCTGTACCTCAGTTGAGGCCCCAAGACACACCAACTATTCTTTATTAACACTTACACTGCTCAGGGGTCCTGGGGACATTACACCCCTGTGCGCAAGAAAAAAAAATTCATAAAATTTTTTCGTCTTCTAAACATGTTAATTTGTGTCCCCGAGCACGGGAAAAATAACAAAAAAATCGTAGGTGACATATTTTGGGCGCAATTGACTGAGGAAGTCTGGCAAAAAGTGGGCATTGACAGAGCGGTCGTCAGGGCCGTCAGCGTCACCCGCGCTGACAGATGGGAGTTGCCACAAAGATATTATTACCTAATTGTTTCAATGTCTCCGATTGATTTTTTCTTAGTTTTTTTGCAGTAATATTATTCAATAGTGTGTATTGTATATAATTTATAATAAAGGTGGTGAATAATCGCTATACTCAAAAGTATGGTGTGCATATAAGTGATTCAATTATTATGTTTATACAACAATAAACAAAGAGTTTTGCTGCTATTACAGTCTTTAACCAGGTTATATATAAGTATCTGCATTTTTGGTCACCATAACGAACCACTAAGTTGGTATTGGGAGCCGAAAAGCAACGAAGAGTTACCGCCACACACAGCCAGCCACTCGCTGCCACTCCCTCAACACACGCACTAAACTCTTCCCCAACAACACCATTTGTGCCGTTATTACACTATATACAGACGTTATATATAAGTATGTATATATTTTGTTCACCACAACTGTACAGCTAAGCTGATATAGTTAGTTCAGGCACTAAGAGCGTCGCTATACACACTGGCGGCTCCCTCACTCTTTCAAGGTCACACCACTAAACTTTCTCCCCTAACAATACTGTTTGCAGTGTTATTACCCTATATACACATATTATATATAAGTATCTACATGTTTTATGCACCGTAACTGTACACCTAAGCTGTAGTGCGCCCAAAGAGCATAGTGGCCACTCTCTAAACAGCTAGACAAATCGTGCGACGACGTCACCTCCGTCACCCAAATGGCTACTCCCAACATAATCCTTTTGCTGTTATTACACTAATACACACATTATATATACGTATCTACACTTGTGTTCACCATAGAGAACCACTGAGCTGGTATGGTGAATGTAAACAATAACAGGTGGCCACACAGTCAGTAAACGATGCTGTCTCCCTCCTGTCTCTCAGCATCACTCCTCCTACAGCGCTAATTATTACAACAATCCTCGCTATTATCACAACCCTGGTTATTTATATCACGTCAGGGGTCATCTGTAATATTGTCATCGCTAAATAATAACAATTATATATTTATTTGACATTTTTCGGCGATTGCTGTGGTCACAAGCTGAACAGCATGATGCTCGCTCATGCTGCGTGCGCCAGCCTTAGTTGCTCCAACAGTACTGTGCCTCTCACACCTGAGAATATTGCCCACGATTTTTTTTTTAAATGGCGTCTGTTTACAAGAGCCCTGAGGAAGCTAATGTGAACCCCGTGTAGCCGCGGGCCATTTGAATTGGGCCTGGCACCCTATGGCGTATTATACGCCATGCGCACCATGGGACATTTTACTCAGGGCGTATATATATGCCATGGCGCAGTTTAAGGGTTAACCCTCAAACCGCTAGGGGGTTCAAATGGAATTAAACCCACAGGTGCAACAAAAAAAAATTCAAATTTTTTTTCTTTTCAACACTTTGGCGCTATCGGTGAACTGAAAAAAAACTTACCCTATGTGCTTTCGGCGTTTCGCGCGCCTAAGCGGTAAGACCGAAAAGTGTATACTCTTTTTACTGTCCTGACACTAATTGTAGCCGTACGTATATAAATTTAGTATCACTGTGTTTAGCAATAGAATTGTCTATAAGAACATACCTATAAAATGCCGCCAAATCATAAGGCATATCAACACCAAATAAAAACTATTGACATCACTTGCCGAGCGCCCAAACAGCAACAAAATGTTTCCACTCTTTAATGGTTGTGAAGCCCACCTGTTGTCCCACATCATTAATGTTGGTATCATTGGAATCGCAATAAAATTATCTATACGGACATATGCATATAAATATAGAATCAATGTCGAACCGACCCACAAGAGTGTGGGAAGTGGCTGAAGGTTACCCGCGGCGGCATATCGGCGAAACAGACATCGAAAAGTGTATATTCAATTCACTGTCCTGACATTATTTTTGGATGTACGTATTTAATTTTTGTACTAATGTGTTCGCAATAGAATGTTCTAGAAGAACATAAGTATAAACCGTCACATAAGGATGCGTTCGACCGGCAACAAACATAAAAACTACGTCGATCATACTCGTCGTGTCAATAATACAATTGTTTTACCACGATGATTCACTGCATGCCGTTTTCTTTAATAAGCTCTTCGGTTATTAGAAAAAACGTAAATTTCATGGCAAACATTTCTAATCTATCCCCAACAAAATTGGATAGAAAATGGAATTTATACAAATATTTTATCGTTCGATGCAGGCGTCCATCCAAATATCAGAACCGTGAGAAAAATAGTGGCCGAAAATGTTCGCATCCGAAGCACAAAAGTGTTAATCTCTTTATTTGTGTTCCTTGAGCACGGGAAAAATAATAAAAAAAAATTAATTACACTTACCCACTTACCGTGGACGTAAATGACCCAGAAGATCGTCAATGACGTCACGCCTGATCTTCGCTGGACTGCTGTGCACCTGGGATGAGTCAGGCGCGAGGAGGAGGAGCGCGAGTTGCCGCAATTTATTTTGCTTTATTATTTACAGTATCTATGGCGTATTTTACACCCATTTTTTTTCACTGGTGTGGTTCAATAGTGTTCTCACAAGATGATTTATAAACATAAAACTGTTATCAATGTATATGTATCCACATATTAGTGTCACAAGTATTTGCACAAAAAAGTCTTATTTCACAATAAAATATACAATTTCTTTGATTTTGTGCTACTGTATACACTCACTTATTCTGTATTTACATGTTTGGGCACCAGTCTTGGACATTTATAAGTCGGCAAAGACTGTGTATACTCGTTGAAACATTGGATATGGCACAGAGCGACCTGACACGCTGGTGCACCAAGTATCACCATTTTTCTTTTCTGTTCCCTTCTTGGTTTGTTGACCAGCATACTACACACGCACGCTGGCCTACTGCACGCGTTCCAGTTGGTGGTAAAAACCTGAGATTGTGTGTCAAAAAGGCATCCCTGTTAGCGAGCCTGAGTGTTGGAGTATGGTGCAATACCGGGTTCAGGAAGGGGCCTCTGTACACCAGGAATTACTTTGCCAAACTTCTGTAGTAATTGTGTTACTACAGTAACTTGAATGCACGAAGAAATTGCGTTTACCACCTGTTTTGACAAAATACATATTGTAACTGTTCAGCATTAGTTACGTCAACCGAGGTGGAAAAATACATTTTTTTCCTTGGTCAACATTCACTGTTTTCCATACACACTACCACTGCCCCTACCATCAGTTCACATTTATCCACCAAACGCATGTTGATGTTATAGTCCAGACACAATCTGGCTTATAGATTATTTCTCTGGTGGTTTGTTCACCTTGCCACTGTCCCGCATTGTTCCAAGCATGAATGGTGGTCAAATGTTACTTCACGCCTGTCTTTCCACCGCGCTTGAAAAGTATTCCACCGTGTTTTGCTGAGCTGCGCAATACACCAACCTGCATAGCACCTGGAAACATTGGCATTTTCCCTTCATTTTGCCATTCACTGTGCCACACACTCCAGTTCTATTATCAAGCAGAGAACCTAGTTAGCAAGGGACTGGATAATAGTGTATCTGGTGTAATATGTGGCCTTTGTTACAGATATGGTGTAGAGCAGTGATTACAACACTACCTGAGAAGCCATGTTGGTCATTAGCAGGAATGTCTACATTTGTACCCTATACGATTATCATAGTAACACACATTCCTGATTTCGACAGTCATAGAGCTACAAAGAATTTCAATCAAAAATCGGTGGCATTTGGAGGGAATATACAGCTTGAAGGCAAGACGTCCTTTTAAAAGCACAAGGATTCGTCAATCACAAGCTTTTGAGTGGTACTAGAAATCTCTGTACTTTCCGACTAAGTTCATTCAGGACGTGCCTTACCTTCCAAACCTATCATCATCATCCTGTCTTCATCATTTGCAAAACTGAAGACACCTGAGGATTATAGCAAATCGGTCTCGAGACAATGTATTTGCCGAACATTGGTGTGGAACAGTATGGTCTTTGACTCCAGTATGGTCGATTATGTGTTTGACAAAATGTTTGCATCAACATACACAGTGCCAAAACACATACATTTCACCTTAAGTCGTATCTATCCCATTCGCTGAAAATGAAAACATCGGACTAACTCTCTCCCTCCTCATCAATGAGATCACTCACATATATTGTTCGTCTCATGAACAAGGATGTCCATTAGCAGCTCATCAAAATATGCAGAAACTAGTTCCATTTCACACATATCTGCACCTTTATCAGGAAAAATAACTGTAATTCCAACATCCGAATTATCAAAAACAGGAATTTGTGGAACAAATATCTGTCCCATCACTCCGTACAAAACACCGGGGTCTTTCTAGAGCCAATAGCGCACCGCGGCGAGGAATCGTGTGCCAGGAGCTGAAGCGAGGTCTAGAAACAGTAGGGACGGTGATGGGAAAATTCCTCGATGATGAGAGGTCTTTGTTCATGTGGTCGCCATGCTGGTGCTCGCATTGGCTTGGCCAGATGCTGCGGACGCGACAATTGTCC
>WNGS01158490.1:0-16356 GCA_020271785.1 Procambarus virginalis
TGCACTAAATGAGGAGGCAAACCGAACAACCTTGGAGGAAATTTACCTCACCAGTGATGAGGTCAAAAAGAATTTGTTGGAGCTGATGTGTCAAAGGCTGTTGGGCCTGATAGAATCTCACCGTGGAATCTAAAAGAAGATGCAGAAGCACTAAGTGTGCCACTCTCTATGGTGTATAACAGGCCACTGGAAACAGGAGACCTTCCGGAAGCTGGAAGACAGCTAATGTAGTCCCAATTTACAAAAAGGGTGACAGGCAAGAGGCACTGAACTACAGGCCAGTTTCCCTAACTTGTATACCATGCAAGGTGATGGAGAAGATCGCGAGGAAAAAGGCTCGTAGAGCATCTGGAGGGAAACAACTTTGTAACACACCACCAGCATGGGTTCAGAGATGGTAAATCGTGCCTCACAGGCCTAATAGAATTCTATGACCATGCAACACAAATTAGGCAGGAAAGAGAAAGGTGGGCAGACTGCATTATCTTGGACTGTCAGAAAGCCTTCGACACAGTACCTCACAAAAGGCTGTTACAAAAGTTGGAGCAGCAGGCAGGAGTAAAAGGTAAGGTGCTCCAGTTAATAAGGGAGTATCTAAGCAATAGGAAACAGCGAGTAACAGTGAGGGAGGAGGCATCAGAGTGGCGAGATGTCTCCAGCGGAGTCCCACAGGGCTCTGTACTCGGACCCATCCTGTTTCTAGTATATGTAAATGACCTTCCAGAGGGTATAGACTTATTCCTCTCAATGTTTGCTGACGTTGCAAAAATTATGAGAAGAATCAAAACAGATGAAGATAGACAGAGACTACAGGACGACCTGGAAAAACTGGAGGAATGGTCTAGAAAATGGCTGCTAAAGTTCAACTCAGGAAAGTGTAAAGTAATGAAATTAGGCGAAGGAAGCAGAAGAATGAATACAAGGTACCATCTGGGAGGTGAAATCCTACAGGAGTCAAATAGAGAGAAAGATCTGGGGGTCGATATCACACCGAACAATGTCCCCAGAGGCCCACATCAAAAGGATATCATCAGCGGCATATGCTAGACTGGCCAATATAAGAATTGCCTTAAGAAACTTGTGTAAGGAATCGTTCAGGATCCTGTATACCACTTATGTAAGGCTAATCCTGGAGTATGCAGCTCCAGCTGGAGTCCATACCTAGTTAAACACAAGACGAAGTTAGAGAATATTCAGAGGTATGCCACCAGAATGGTCCCGGAACTGAGAGGAATGAGTTACGAGGAAAGGCTAAGGGAGCTGAACCTCACAACCCTGGAAAAGAGAAGAGTAAGGGGAGACATGATAACCACCTACAAAATTCTCAGGGGAATTGACAGGGTGGACAAAGACAAACTCTTTAGCTCGGGTGGAACACGAACAAGAGGACACAGGTGGAAACTTAGTACCCAAATGAGCCACAGAGACGTTAGAAAGAATTTTTTCAGTGTCAGAGTAGTTAATAAATGGAATGCATTAAGTACTGTTGTGGTGGAGGCTGACTCCATACACAGTTTCAAATGTAGATATGATAGAGCCCAATAGGCTCATGAATCTGTACACCAGTTGATTGACAGTTGAGAGGCGGGACCAAAGAGCCAGAGCTCAACCCACGCAAACACAACTAGGTGAGTACAACTAGATGAGTAGATATCCCCCCTACCCCCCAACCCACCCACACAGTGGGACCCCTTCCAACTCCCTCACTCCCTCCCACCACATGACCACCTGACTGAAGTGACCATCTCCGCCCCCTCCCACCTCCCCCACCCATTTTCCCACGTATTCCCCCCTACAAACACACATGCAAGCACGCACGCACACGCACGCATATGCACGCACACGCACACACGCACACGCACACACGCACACACACACACACACACACACACACACACACACACACACACACACACACACACACACACACACACACACAACACACACACACACACACACACACACACACACACACACACACACACTTCGTTGGAAGACAGAAGAGTTAGGGGGGACATGATCACCACATTCAAGATTCTCAGGGGAATCGACAGGGTTGATAAAGACAGGCTGTTTAACACAAGGGACACACGCACTAGGGGACACAGGTGGAAACTGAGTGCCCAAATGAGCCACAGAGATATTAGAAAGAACTTTTTTAGTGTCAGAGTGGTTGACAAATGGAATGCATTAGGAAGCGATGTGGTGGAGGCTGACTCCATACACAGTTTCAAGTGTAGATATGATAGAGCCCAATAGGCTCAGGAAACTGTACACCTGTTGATTGACGGTTGAGAGGCGGGACCAAAGAGCCAGAGCTCAACCCCCGCAAGCACAACTAGGTGAGTACAACTAGGTGAGTACACACACACTTACACACACACACACACACCCACCACACACACACACACACACACACCACACACACACACACACACACACACACACACACACACACACTCACACACACACACACACACACACCACACACACACAGGGGGCCAGGTAGCCTGGTGGATAGCGCGCAGGATTCGTAATTCTGTGGCGCGGGTTCGATTCCCGCACAAATGGGAAAGTTTCTTTCACCCTGAATGCCCCTGTTACCTAGCAGTAAATAGGTACCTGGGAGTTAGTCAGCTGTCACGGGCTGCTTCCTGGGGTGTGTGTGTGTGGTGTGAAAAAAAAAAAAAAAAAAAGTAGTTAGTGTAGTTAGTAAACAGTTGATTGACAGTTGAGAGGCGGGCCGAAAGAGCAAAGCTCAACCCCCGTAAAATACAACTAAGTGAATACACACACACAAGGTAAGGAGGAAGCGCAGGGAGGAGGAGCAAACCAGGAAATCACAGCCCCCAACACAACAGTCCCAGAGACAAGAGGGGAACCCAAAACCAGCATCCCAGCAAACACCAGAGAGGAGGGCAACACCACCACCCCCCTCTGCATAGAAACCCTCCCTTCCCCTCACCCTACTGCCCCCACCCAACCCTCCCTCCCCCCGACCCCATTCTGACCCCGACACCCATCCTCATTCCCATCAAGTCCCCCCTCCACCTTTCCCCCCCTGTCCCCCCTCCCCCATCATCCCACACCCTCCCTATCCTTCCTCCCCCTCACCCCGTATCCTCCATGTCCACCCTATCTCCTTAACCAACACCTACCTGTCCCTCCTTCCCTTACACCCCCACCCCCACCCCAAAATCCTCTGAGACCTGCAAACCACCTCACAGATCCTCTCACCCACAGAACAGCTTCCCACACCAGTAGAATACTCGCCAAGAAAGGGATATGAAAATGAACAGAAGTGAGCTTCAATGCGATGTACACTAACATGGATGGGATTACAAATAAAACTAGTGAACTTGGAGAATGGGCACTAGAAGAAAACCCAGACATAATAGCACTCACAGAAACAAAGCTAACAAAAATCATAACAATGCAGTGTTTCCACAGGGCTACTATGTAGTGAGGAAAGAGAGAGAAGGGAGAGGAGGAGGTGGTGTAGCTTTGCTACTAAGAGAAGGTTGGAGTTTCGAAGAGATGGTAATTTAGAACTGTGAAGGTTTCAGTGACTACATATCAGGCACCATAACAACTGGAGGACAGAAAATTATAATAGTAGTCACATATAACCCCCCACCGAATGACAGAAGACCCAGACAGGAATATGATAGAAACAACATGGCCACCATCATATAATAGAGAGAGCAGCTTCTGTGGCTAGCAGGAACGGATCCAGACTTCTAATCATGGGAGACTTCAACCATGGGAAGATAGATTGGGGAACAGAGACCCACATGGAGGCCCAGACACAAAGAGAGCTAAGCTGCTGGATGTGGCAACAAGAAACTTTCTAAGTCAACACGTCATGGGACCGACAAGTATGAGAGGAGGGGATGAACCGGCCTTGCTTGATCTGATATTTACCCTAATTGAGTCGGATATAAGGGAAGTTAAGCTGGATGCCCCACTGGGAATGAGTGATCATAGTGTATTGAGCTTTGAGTACCTGGTTGAGCTAGGAATTATCACCCCCCAAAAAGAACTGTTAACCAAAGGGCTGGGAAACTATGAGGAGATGAATAAATTCCTATGGGATATACATTGGGACACAGAACTCGGAACCAAGTCTGTACAAGACATGATGGACTATGTCACCCAAAAATGTCAGGAGGCAGTAAGCAGGTTTGTCCCAGCCCGACAGGAAAAAACAGAGAAGCAAAGGAAGAATCCGTGGTTTAATAGGGAATGTATGAAAGCAAAGGAGCTGAACAAAAGGGCATGGAGGAACTTCCGTAATAACAAAACACCAGAAAGTAGAGAGAGATACCAGAGAACCAGGAACGAGTATGTCAGTGTGAGAAGAGCAGGTGAGAAAAGGTATGAAAATGATATAGCTAATAAAGCCAAGACTGAACCAAAGCTACTACACAGTTACATCAGGAGCAAGACAACAGTGAAGGTACAAGTGATGAAACTTAGGGTGGGCGAGGACAGGTACGCAGAGAATGACAAAGAGGTGTGTGAAGAACTCAACAAAAGGTTCCAGGAGGTCTTTCCAATAGAACAGGGAGATGTCACGGCTCTAGAAGAGGTGGCAGCAAACCAGGTGACCTTGGATAGGTTTGAAATTACAAGAGGTGAGGTCAAAAAGCACCTATTGGAGCTGGATGTGAGAAAAGCTGTTGCGCCGGATGGAATATCGCCATGGGTATTGAAAGAGTGTGCAGGAGCACTTTGTTTACCACTCTCCATAGTGTATAGTAAGTCACTGGAAACGGGGGACCTACCAGAAATATGGAAGACTGCTAATGTAGTACAAATATACAAAAAGGGTGACAGACAAGAGGCACTGAACTACAGGCCAGTGTCCTTAACTTGTATACCATGCAAGGTGATGGAGAAGATTGTGAGAAAAAACCTAGTAACACATCTGGAGAGAAGAGATTTTGTGACAACCCATCAACATGGGTTCAGGGAGGGTAAATCTTGCCTTACAGGCTTGATAGAATTCTATGATCAGGTGACAAAAATTAAGCAAGAAAGAGAAGGGAGGGCGGACTGCATTTTTTGGAATGTCGGAAAGCCTTTGACACAGTACCCCATAAAAGGTTGATGCATAAGCTGGAGAAACAGGCAGGAGTAACTGGTAGGGCGCTCCAGTGGATAAGGGAGTACCTAAGCAATAGGAAGCAGAGAGTTACAGTGAGGGGTGAGACCTCAGACTGGCGTGAAGTCACCAGTGGAGTCCCACAGGGCTCTGTACTTGGACCTATCCTCTTTCTGATATACGTAAATGATCTCCCAGAGGGTATAGACTCATTCCTCTCAATGTTTGCTGACGACGCCAAAATTATGAGAAGGATTAAGACAGAGGAGGACAGCTTGAGGCTTCAAGAAGACCTGGACAAGCTGCAGGAATGGTCGAACAAATGGCTGTTAGAGTTTAACCCAAGCAAATGTAATGTAATGAAGATAGGGGTAGGAAGCACGAGACCAGATACAAGTAACCATTTGGGAGATGAAATACTTCAAGAGTCAGAGAGAGAGAAAGACCTGGGGGTTGATATCATGCCATACCTGTCCCCTGAAGCTCATATCAAGAGGATAACATCAGCAGCATATGCCAGGTTGGCTAACATAAGAACGGCCTTTAGAAACTTGTGTAAGGAATCTTTCAGAACATTATATACCACATATGTCAGACCAATCCTGGAGTATGCGGCTCTAGCATGGAGTCCATATCTAGTCAAGCATAAGACTAAACTGGTAAAGGTTCAAAGGTTTGCCACCAGACTAGTCCCCGAGCTGCAACCCGTCCTCACACATGACAGCACATATATGACTTAATGCTTAAAGTCTATATGTTGAATGTGATTTAGTACATATGTGATATATTCCCAGTTACCTTTTTTACCAAGGCCCAAACTCTTCCTCACGTACCAATTTACGTCTCACAGTGCCCATCCATCAACGTAGATAGCAGAATAGTCGTGATTGGATCAATTATAACGAAAATTGTAGTTTTCAGGACCCACATGAGTTGTGAAATTTACCTACTATTGTCCATGCTCTTAGAATATTACAGATCAGCTACATCCTATTGAAGGCTCGTAGTTTTGTTTTGAGAAATATTAGTTGTTCTTAGTAAATTATAATAAGCACTATAAATTATTACATAGAATACAGTGCTTCACCAATCAATATTATATACCATAGTCTGTGCTTTAAAAATATTTAAAGAATGTTTTGTAGGAACACTAACAGAAAACGATGTTACGTTGGAATGTTTATGGGGCAAACTACGGCAAACAAGATGGTATGGTGTTTACGATAGCAACTATAGGATGGGTATATTGTCCACTACCACCTGTTAGGTGGGTAAAGGGTCCAATACCACCCACAGGATGGGTATCGGGGGGTCACATCCACCCGCAGGATGGGTATGGGGATATTTGCAAATTTTGCCGATCCAAATGTTTTGGATCAAAACAATTCTATGCTTCAGGAAACTCACCCTCTGTTATGAACCCCTAGGATGCCGCATGAGGAAGGTCTGCCCCACAGTGAGAGTCATTCTTTACCTGACGATAGTGATGAGTCGGGAAAATTAAATAGTGCAATCAACCGTCATTAAATTAGCAACAAATTTACATTTAGCAACTGTCATGTTCACAGAAAATGGTACCATCCGTTTTCTATGTGCGGCGGCTGGACGCCACTCGAGGAGGTAAACAAGAGCGCACAGGACGCCTGCCAAGCTTGGGAGCCATAATCATGTAATCGTTTATAAGTATTAAAGTCAGTAACCAGGAATGACTTTACATCAACCTTACTACCAAGACTATCTCATCTATATACAGACACCACACTGGCGACGAGGATGAACTGGGAACGCAGGTATTTTGTTCAACAAAACACAAGGAAGGAGCATGCTGTCTTGCCCAGAGGAGGAAGGAGAAGCTGTCTGTGAGCACCATACCCGATGCTGTATGCAACCCCATGCTGTGTGCTGACTGTTGCTGTGTGCTGATCGTTACTGTGTGCTGGCCGTTGCTGTGTGCTGGCCAATGCTGTGTGCTACCCAAGCTGTGCTGAGTGTTGCTGTGAGAGGAATCTGCCGACGCTGTGTACGAAACGACGCTTTCATGCAGTGTACAAAACCTGATGTTTTGGTTACGAAACGACGCTCCGTGCTACAAAATTCTTCATGCTGTGAACCAACTGCTGTGCCAACTGCTGCCTACTGCTGCCAACTGCTGTACCAACTGCTGTACCAACTGCTGCCAACTGCTGTACCAACTGCTAACAACTGCTGTGTTGCTGTGAGTAGGAACAACACATGTACACAAGGGCTAGGTAAGAAGTCAGTTGCTGCTGTGTTGTGCACTGTTGTGAACTTTTGCATTAAAATGCTTGTGTGCTTTGCAAAATTAAAGTAATTACAGTGAATTCTTAAATAACATATACAGTGCAGTAAGTGTTATATATTCTGAGGAACATTTTAAGTGATAAATTTACATTTATTCAGTAAAAATGGCAAATATACCTCAGTTTCCTGCATTTGATCCTGACTGTGACCAGACAAACCTGTCACAGAGGTGGACCAAATGGCTTAAAAGGTTTGAAAATTTGTTGATAGTTTCTGATATCAAAAGTGCTGAAAGAAAGCGTGCCTTTCTACTTCATTGTGCAGGTGATAGAGTTTGTGACATCTTTGATACACTGAAAGACACTGGTGGTGCCAAAGATTATGACACTGCCAAGGCCAAATTAACTGAGCATTTCAAACCAAGGCAAAATACTGCTATGGAAATTATGCATTTCAGGAGAGCAAAACAACTCTCTAATGAAACTGTTGATCAATACCATACACGTCTGCAGGGTTTAGCAACCCATTGTGAGTTTGCTGATGTTGACAAAGAAATCAAACAGCAAATAATTGAAACATGCACATCTACACGTCTTCGTCGAAGAGCTCTAGAACTTGTTGATGATGAAAGTTCTCTTACCAAGATACTGGATATGGCTCGTCGAATGGAAGATGCTGCACGTGATGCTCGTGCCATGGAGTGCAGTGCCAACAACGGTTCTGCCACTGTTACTAACAGTCATGAAGTATGTAAGGTTCAGGGAGGACACCATGATCATAGAAGATATCATGCCAAACCTAACATTAAATTGAGCCGAGAACCACATCACAACTGGAGTCATGGAACAAGACTCAAGCAGTCACAACGACTCACATCAGAGGTTGTCAACAATAAATGTTACAATTGTGGAGGAGACTACCCACACCCAGATAATGTTTGTCCTGCACAAGGTAAGAAGTGCTATGAGTGTAGAAAACTAGGTCATTTTGGTGCTATGTGTCGTTCCGCACTAAAGAAACCACAATCAATAAATAAAAGCAATGTACGAGGATCAAGTCATAGGAGTCGAGGTGGCAAACACAATATTGCACCTCAAATCAAGAATGTTAATAATATACAAGACAACATTTCATTACAACCAGTCTCAGATGACAGTGAATGTGATTATATTTATGGAGTACAATCAATCACAAAATGGAATGATCTTCCAAACAACCCAGAGACTATAGTATACATTGCTGGCATTTGTCTCAAAATTCTTATTGACACTGGATCAAACATTGACACCATTGCTGAGTGCCACTATGAAAAATTTAAAAAACAGTTCCCAAAGCTTGAAAACTATAATGGCAAAGCCACTGCCTATGCTTCAAAGGTAGCCTTACCAGTGATTGGAACTTTCACTGCAGAGATTAAGTCAAAGAATGCAATGCTCATTACTACATTCCATGTTGTTAGGAATGCAAAGGAGTCTCTACTCAGTTACAAGACTTCAACCAAATTGGGGCTACTTCAGCTTTCTAATGCTGTAGCAGTGGAATCTGCAAACAATGTTGATGCTATTGTTGCTGAATTTTCTGATCGGTTTAAATCCATAGGTTGTTATACTGATAGCAAGGTACATCTGCATATCAACCCAGATGTAATTCCAGTTGCCCAACCACATCGCCGACAACCATTCCATACTCGCAAGAAAGTCGATGCCGAACTGGATAGGCTGATAGAACTAGATATCATTGAACCGGTAACAGGCCCAACACCATGGGTAAGCCCAATTGTCACTCCACCAAAGCCGAAGAATCCAGATGAGATACGCATTTGTGTAGACATGCGTGTTCCCAACAAGGCAATAATGCGTGAACGCCATCCTACACCCACTGTAGATGATATGATTTACCGCTTGAATGGTGCAACTGTATTTAGCAAGTTAGATTTAAACAAGGGCTATCATCAGCTTGAACTTGATGATGAGAGTCGATTCATCACAACGTTTACGACACATCGAGGTCTGTATAGGTACAAGCGCCTGAGTTTTGGTATTAACAGTGCTGCTGAAGTATTCCAGCACATCATCAGCCAGGTATTGCAAGATATACCTAATGCTGACAACATGTCTGATGACATCATTGTTTATGGCCGTACCCAAGCTGAACACGACAAAGCTCTTCGTGCAACATTGCAACGCTTACGAGAAAAGAATTTGACGCTAAGCCGAGCAAAGTGTGAGTTCAATCAACATAAAATTGAATTCTTTGGACATGTACTTAGTGACAAAGGTCTGTCTCCAGATCCTAAGAAAGTTGCAGATATCAAGAATGCTGCACCTCCGTCAACATCCACTGAAGTACATAGTTTTCTGGGAATGGCAAACTACTGTTCTCGCTTCATTCCAGATTTTGCTACCATTACGAAGCCTCTACATGAGCTCCTGAAGAAAAATGCATCATGGTACTGGAGCGATGTCGAGCAAAATGCATTTGATGCTGTGAAAGATGCACTAGTAGAAAATGCGACTGCTGCATACTTTGATCCATCAATGGACACTACCGTGCAACACCGCATGGAACACTGGGCAAGTCGCCTGGCAAACTTTTATTTGGACGTCCTATGAGAATCGCACTACCTGTCATGCCAGCCAAAGTAACGGATAAACGTCTCGCTCAGAAGGATGCACTAGCGTAGGGAAAAATGAAAATTGCTCATGATCAACGTGCAAAGGAACAATTCATAAAGGTTGGAGATACTGTTCTCGTTAAAAAGAAAAAAAAGGGAAAGTTAGATATGCCGTATGATACAAAACCATATAAAGTGATTAGTGTAAAAGGAACTATGGTAACAGCGAGTAATAGAGATCATAGTATAACACGTAATATGGCTTATTTCAAAGTGATTCCAAATAGTGTAGAAAATGATCAAGTGCAAAGTCGTGCAAAAGAAAAAGAAAAGATGAGTTATAACTCGATAAACAATTCATCGAGGGATATTCTTGTACTTAAGGACTCTCGTCCTAAACGTCATGTTAAACGCCCTACACGATTTAATGATTAATTGTGTTCATATGTAATGCAAAGTATTTACTTGTTATGCTGAACTAAATTTAATATTGTTTGAATAATGCAGATCTCTCATTCAATATTTTGTAATTATGTATAACAGTTTCTTTCATGTTTGTTTAACATTGCATATGTAATTTTAACATTGAAATCCTTTGTGGTAAAGATTGTTTAAATTCTTTGTGTGTTTAATTAATGTTAAATGTATGCAATATCTCTTGATATGTTAATAACTTACTTTGTGTCAATAACTTTGCTTTGTGCTACAAGCATGGTAGACATCCTGTATTCATTCTTTTTAAAGAAAAGGAGGGATGTCATGTTCACAGAAAATGGTACCATCCGTTTTCTATGTGCGGCGGCTGGACGCCACTCGAGGAGGTAAACAAGAGCGCACAGGACGCCTGCCAAGCTTGGGAGCCATAATCATGTAATCGTTTATAAGTATTAAAGTCAGTAACCAGGAATGACTTTACATCAACCTTACTACCAAGACTATCTCAGCTATATACAGACACCACAGCAACTATTTTAAATTTAGCAACTAATTTAAATTAAAGCAACCTTCAGCAAGATGCCCGACAAAGCATTCCAAGCACTGGAACAGACCAACCCTGAGTCAAGGAAGAAAATGTTAACAGGTAAAAAAAGAATCTACTGAATTCTTATTTCCTCCAGGGAAATATTTTGCGGTAGGGCTTCGTTCAACAAGCCCTACCGCAAAATGTCGACGAAGTAAAGAAGATGACAAAACTGAATTGTTTCAGCACCCAATGGCAGTCTCCACCCAGCCACGAAGACACAAACCGTCGGGGAAATCAGCAAATAAGAAACAACAATGGTCTCAATGGATTCAGCTCTAACAGAATAAGAGACAATAACAACAATCTCAAGATTATACAATTGAACAATAGAAGATTCAAAAACAAAACTCAAACACTCAGAGCAGTGCTTCTCAGGGACAGCACTGATATTGTTTTGCTTCAGGAAACACTTACCAGGACTGAAAGAAGCATCAAAATCCCAAGATATCAAGCTTACCACTGCCCAATTACAGAAGGTAGCACCAGAGGCATTTTAATACTAGCATAAAATCATATCAATGCCATGACAATCGCAGACATGCCTAACTCTGGTGAGGACGTCGATATTATGACACTTAATCTCACCATGTGGAAATCAATGCTGCCCATCTTCAATGTAGAGAAGAGCCATAGAGAACACTGTTTTGCGATGTTGTGTACTTTGACTTCAGCAAAGCTTTTGATACAGTACCGCATAAAACACCGATTAAAAACATAGAGGCTCGTGGTATTGGGTGTGATATATGATGTTTGATTAGGGCATGACTATGCAAAAGGAAACAAAGAGTTAGTATAAATGGGGTTAAGTCAGACAGGGAAAATGTTGTAAGTGGAATGCCTCAAGGCTTTATCCCGGGACCTCTATTATTCATAATAAATATAAATGATTTAGATTCGGGTTTGAGCAACGATATTTGCAAATTTTGCCGATGATACAAAAATCGAGAGGGAAATAAACACGGAAAAAACACACTATCACTTCAAGGCGATCTAAATATGGTTTTGAAATGGTCAAAGAACTTGCAGATGACGTTTAATGCTGACAAGCATGACGTTTTGAGGCTGTGTAGTGATGATAGAGTTACAAGAAACGAGCTAGATGGTGTTGAGGTTGCGAAGTCGGATTGCGAAATGAATCTGGGAGTTATGATTAGTAAGAATTTAAAACTAAAAAACCAATGCATAAATGTTTATAATAAGGCAACCAGGACACTAGGATTTATTAATCGAAGCGTTAGTAACAAGACACCTAGTGTGGTTCTTCACCTATATCTTGCTCTGGTTAGGCCCCATTTGCATTATGCAGCTCAGTTTTGGTCGCCGTACTATAGAATGGATATAAATTCACTAGAACGTGTCCAGCGAAGAATGACAAAACTAATTCCCCAAATTAGAAACCTGTCATATGAAGATAGATAAACAAAGCTTAAATTGCATTCACTGGAAAGGCAAAGAGTTAAGGGTGACATGATGGAGGTTTACAAAGAAATCAGATTTAGCATAGATTGGAATAGACCTGTAGGAGAAAATTCTGTTAAAGTGCCAGACTTTCGAAAAGCTGATTTTAATAGCCTAAGAAAATTTTTGGGTCAAATTGATTGGAAAGTCTTGGGTGTGGGGTGTGGGCCGGTCTTGGAGCAAGACATGAACCCAGCGATAGGTGATGTAAATGGGGATTTCGATGTGGATTCAATATATAACTTATTTATGAATATTCTAAGCAAAGCACAGGAACGTAGTATACCACGCAAATTGAATAGATCGAAAACTAATGACCCAAAGTGGATAACTAAGAATTTGAAGAACCTTATAGGTAAAAAGAGAGCTTGGTACAAAGGGATTAAAAATGGGGAGGTCACTTTAGAACAGGAATTCGTTCAACTGGTTAAAAATTTTAAAAAAGATATAAGAAAAGCAAAAAGAAACTATGAAGTTCGTATAGCAGGGCAAGCAAAGACAATCCTAAAGGTTTTTTTTCAGTTATATCGAACTAAGACTAGGGAAAGGATAGGCCCATTAAAAACTGAGGCAGGTCAAATAACAGATAGTGATGAAGAGATGAGTAGTATTTTTATTAAATATTTTGTATCTGTATTTACTAAAGAGGAACTTAACAATATACCTTCAGCCGAACAAGTCTATGTGGGTGGGAACGAGGACAGGTTGACGAGTTTAGCAGTTACCAGGGAGGATGTTCTTAAACAAATAGAAAAACTCAAACCAAACAAATCACAATACAGAGGCGCTGCTTTGAAGGCCTCTCGAGCCGCACGACGTACGCGATTACGGGCGCTCTCGCCTAATGCTACGTATGTCTAGCAGAATGCAAGTTCGCCTCGCGCACCGGACCCGAGATGCCGCAGCGTGTGCAGTGACGGTTCTCAGTTTGCATCGAGCAAAATGACCCCTGTCCTTTGTAAAGGACAGGGGTCTTAAGAAGACCTTGGCAAAACAGACACCTAATAGCATTAAGATTACAAACGCATTTCATGTGTTGGAGGACGAGTGCTGTGGTGAACCTATGGTTCAGCGTGCAGGTAAGGGCATAGCGGCGAGGAACATTGAAGCGCGGGTCCCTCAAAGTGCCCCAAGAGAAAAGGGAGGATCGAAGCGAATGTTGGTTGTGGGAGATTCCCAGGTGAGATATTTGTACAGAACGTTTTGTGCCAGAGATAAAGGGAACAGATTAAGGGTTTGCTATCCTGGAGCTGGTATTGGTGATATTGTTGGAAACATGAAAGATATTATGACGGAAAATGAGAACAAACCCATTATTTGTATTAGTGCAGGGGGTAATGATGTTGGGAGAGTTAGAAGTGAGGAACTAATACAGAAATTCAAGACAGCAATAGAATTAGTTAGGAGCCGATCATATGTGGCATTCTTCCAAGAAAGAGGGTGGGAAATGAATGGATGTCGAGGGCACTTGGTGTCAATTGCAGGCTGGAAAGATATTGCAAATCTAATGCAATATCTTATATAGACAACTGGGAACACTTCTATGGAAGAAATGAAATGTATGCTCGGGATGGGTTGCATCTATCGAGAGCTGGGGTTGTTGCTGTTGCAAACTCGTTGGAAGAAGTGGTTAGAGGTGTTTGTTTGGGTTTAAACTGTTAGTAGATAGTGGTATGGGAATTGATTTGGAGGAAGGATGTAATAAAAGTATGTGTTTGCGGGAGAAAGGAATTGGCAAAATGATCAGGGAAAGAGAAGGGCCTCAAAATAACAATTCACTTAGGGTATATTACACAAATAGTAGAAGTCTAAGAAATAAAATTAACGAATTAAATGCTCTTGTCTGCACAGAAAAAATAGATATTATTGCACTTACCGAAACGTGGATGAATGTTGATAATAGAGAACTATTAGCTGAATATCAAATAAATGGATAAGAGGGAATCAAAACTGAGCCACACACAGAAACTATTTGGATAGAATTAAACGAAAAAGCAAATAATATTATAATAGGAGTTATATATAGGCCACCAAATTTAGACAGAATGGAAGCAAAGCATCTATGGCAGGAGCCTCCAAACTTTTCAATGTAAGGGCCACATTATATATTTCCCATATTTATGCGGGTCGATGGAATAAAAAATGAAAAAAAAAACAGTGCCAGTAATTTAATTTCCTCAAATATTAAAGTATAAACATGGAAAAATTAAAACATATCTTTTTGGAAAAAATTAGGGTAAACTAAATAGATTCCTGCCTTTAGTTTTATGCAACCAAATTAGTGTGACGAATGATACTGTCGTTTTGACTTCAAAATTTCATTAAAATCAGATTCCAGATTAGATGAGCCAATTGTAAGAATTGATTTCAAGTGATCATCAGACAAATTTGCTCGATAGTTAGATTTCACATACTTTATTTTGGGAAATGTTTGTTCACACAAGTATGTTGAACCAAAAATGGACACAAAACTACAAGCAAACTTTATCAAATTTGGAAACTGATCTGGCTGCAGGCATTTATAAAACTCAATCAGATTTCCTTCTCTATACTTATCTTTCAGTCTGTCAGCTGCCTGGAGATCAATATTCCATTTGAAATTGAGTTGGAAGATTTTCAGCATTGCAGTCAAATGGATTATGAAAGAGCCTGATTTCATTTGCTTTGGCATCAAGGTCAGCAAATCGCCTTCTGAAACTGTTTTTTTCAAATCGGAAATTATTTCATTTGCAAATGAAAAAGGAAATTCAACTTTACTTTCTGCATGAATTTTCACAACATGGAAAATGAGCAAATTCTTAACCTTCACCTGGCTTCAAGTAGCGCAGTTTTGCTCTGAATGCCTTGACATGAACAAAGTAGTCACTGATCAAATTTGTTTTGCCTTGCCTTAACTGTTTTAAAACATGCAATATTTTTGGCTACATAGTATTACTGATATTTTGTATACTAAGATAAAGGTATTGTCAAAGTACAGAGAAAAGAATATTGTACAGTGTTTGTGCTCCCTGAAACAGAAGCAGCAAAGCCCCACTCGCCCTCCATCCGCACAATATACAGTTATACACAACTGATTGGTTGTAATGCACAACACATACCTACCAGTACTAGTATCTGTGCGCACACTATCGAGAGAGAGGAAACTGACTCTGGCTGAGCGCCACCAGTCAGCAGCCCCAGCTTTGAATAATTCGGCGATGCCATTCGTACGATAATTATTTTTTCAAGGCCACCACACAGGGATTTGTTTGGCGGGCCGGATGAAATTATGTGGCGGGCCGGATGTGGCCCCGCGGGCCATAGTTGGAGACCCCTGTGATCTATGGGATGAAATATCTAGGCATCTAGATCTACAGTATTTATGTCAAAGGTGACTTTAATTTAGTGGAATAAACTGGTTGAAACAAAACAGGGAATAGTGAAGCAGAAGATTTTCTAGAATTAATTGACGATTGCTTTCTTACGCAACACATTAAGGAACCAACACGGGAAATAATATTTTAGATTTAGTGTTAACTAACAGGGAAACACAAATTAAGGACATCGAATAGGGAGTGAGCTAGGGAACAGTGATTACAAAGAAATCAGATTTATCATAGAATGGAATAGACCTGTAGGAGAAATTCTGTTAAGGTGCCAGATTTTTGAAAAGCTGATTTTAATTGCCTAAGAATTTTTTTTTGGGTCAAATTGATTGGAAAGTCCTTGGGTATGGGGTGTGGGCCGGTCTTGGAGCGAGACTGAACCCAGCGATAGGTGATAAGAACATAAGAACATAAGAACAAAGGCAACTGCAGAAGGCCTATTGGCCCATACGAGGTAGCTCCTATTTATAACACCCCAATATCCACTCATATACTGTCCAACCCATGCTTGAACAATCGAGGGAAA
>WNGS01158490.1:45238-56045 GCA_020271785.1 Procambarus virginalis
CATTAATTAAGGAACCAACACGGGAAAATAATATTTTAGATTTAGTGTTAACTAACAGGGAAACACAAATTAATGACATCGAAATAGGGAGTGAGCTAGGGAACAGTGATCACAAAGAAATCAGATTTGGCATAGAATGGAATAGACCTGTAGGAGAAAATTCTGTTAAAGTGCCAGATTTTCGAAAAGCTGATTTTAATAGCCTAAGAAATTTTTGGGTCAAATTGATTGGAAAGTCTTGGGTATATGGGGTGGGCCGGTCTTGGAGCGAGACATGAACCCAGCGATAGGTGATGTAAATGGGGATTTCGATGTAGATTCAATTTATAACGTATTTAAGAATATTCTAAACAAAGCACAGGAACGTAGTATACCACACAAATTGAATAGATCGATTACTAATGACCCAAAGTGGATAACAAAGAATTTGAAGAATCTTATAGGTAAAAAGAGAGCTTGGTACAAGAGGATTAAAAATGGGGAGGTCACTTTAGAACAGGAATTCGTACAACTAGTTAGAAATGTTAAAAAAGAGATAAGGAAAGCAAAAAGAAACTATGAAGTTCGTATAGCAGGGCAAGCAAAGACAAATCCTAAAGGGTTTTTTCAGTTATATCGAACTAAGACTAGGGAAAGGATAGGTCCATTAAAAACTGAGACAGGTCAAATAACAGATAGTGACGAAGAGATGAGTAGTATTTTTAATAAATATTTTGTATCTGTATTTACTAAAGAGGAACTTAACAATATGCCTTCAGCCCAACAAGTCTATGTGGGTGGGGACGAGGACAGGTTGACGAGTTTAGCAGTTACCAGGGAGGATGTTCTTAAACAAATAGTAAAACTCAAACCAAACAAATCCCAGGGCCGGATGAAGTGTTTGCCAGAGTGCTGAAAGAATGCAAAGAGGAGCTTTGTGACCCACTGTCAATCATATTTAATAAATCAATAGTCAGGCAGAGTGCCAGAGTTTTGGAAAGTTGCTAATGTGATACCAGTTTTTAAGAAAGGAGATAGATCACTTGCGTCTAACTATCGACCAATTAGCCTAACGTCTATTGTGGGAAAGTTACTCGAATCTATAATAGCAAATAAAATTCGTCTTCATCTTGAAAAACATAAATTAACATGGTTTTATAAATGGCCGTTCATGTTTAACAAATTTGTTATCTTTTTATTCTAGCATAGTTGAGGCAGTTGATAGTGGTAAGGATTGTGATGTTGTGTACCTTGACTTTAGCAAAGCTTTCGATACAGTGCCACATGAAAGACTGATTAAAAAGATAGAGGCTCATGGTATTGGGGGTGCTATATTAAGCTGGATTAGGGCATGGCTATACCAAAGGAAACAGAGAGTTAGTATAAATGGGGTTAAGTCAGAGAGGGATAATGTTGTTAGTGGAGTGCCTCAAGGCTCTGTCTTGGGACCTCTCTTGTTTATAATATATATAAATGATTTAGATTCAGGTTTGAGTAGCAACATTTGCAAATTTGCCGATGATACAAAAATCGGTAGGGAAATTAACACGAAAGAAGACTCGGTATCACTTCAAGTTGATCATCAATAAATAGGGTTTTAAATGGTCAAAAGACTGGCAGATGCAGTTTAATGCTAATAAATGTAAAGTTTTGAGGCTAGGTAATGATGATAGAGTTACAAGATACGAGCTAGATGGTTTTGAGATTGCGAAGTCGGATTGCGAAAGGGATCTAGGAGTTATGATTAGTAAGAATTTAAAACAAAAGGATCAATGCATGAATGTTCGTAATAAGGCAAATAGGACACTGGGATTTATTAATCGAAGCGTTAGTAACAAGACACCTGGTGTGGTTCTTCAGCTATATCTTGCTCTGGTTAGGCCCCATTTAGATTATGCAGTTCAGTTTTGGTCGCCGTACTATAGAATGGATATAAATTCACTTGAACGTGTCCAGCGTAGGATGACAAAGTTAATTCCCCAAATTAGAAATCTTTCATATGATGAAAGATTAATAAAGCTTAAATTGCATTCACTGGAAAGGCGAAGAGTTAGGGGTGACATGATAGGAGTTTACAAGTGGATGAATGGACATAACAAAGGGGATATTAATAGGGTATTAAAAGTATCAACACAAGACAGAACACGAAACAATGGGTATAAATTGGATAAGTTTAGATTTAGAAAAGACTTGGGTAAATACTGGTTCAGTAACAGGGTTGTTGATTTGAGGAACCAATTACCGCGTAACGTGGTGGAGGTGGGATCCCTCGATTGTTTCAAGCGTGGGTTGGACACGTATATGAGTGGGATTGGGTGGTTATAAATAGGAGCTGCCTCGAATGGGCCAATAGGCCTTCTGCAGTTACCTTTGTTCTTATGTTCTTAATTGGTTCTACAAATCAACAACCCTGTTACCGAACCAGTATTTACCCAAGTCTTTCCTAAATCTAAACTTATCCAATTTATACCCATTGTTTCGTGTTCTCTCTTGTGTTGATACTTTTAATACACTATTAATATCCCCTTTGTTATGTCCATTCATCCACTTGTAAACTTCTATCATGTCACCCCTAACTCTTCGCCTTTCCAGTGAATGCAATTTAAGCTTTATTAATCTTTCTTCATATGAAAGATTTCTAATTTGGGGAATTAACTTTGTCATCCGACGCTGGACACGTTCAAGTGAATTTATATCCATTCTATAATATGGCGACCAAAACTGAACTGCATAATCTAAATGGGGCATAAATAGAGCAAGATATAGCTTGAGAACCACACCAGGTGTCTTGTTACTATCGCTGCGATTAATAAATCAGAGTGTCCGATTGGCCTTATTACAAACATTCATGCATTGATCCTTTTGTTTTAAATTCTTACTAATCATAACTCCCAGATCCCTTTCGCAATCAATACACCATCTAGCTCGTATCTTGTAACTCTATCATCGTTACCTAGCCTCAGAACTTTACATTTATCAGCATTTGGTTCCAGACAGTCAGGTGCTGTCACAGTGAGAGGTTGTGTTAGCTGGAGCTCCGATTGTAGCAACATTATTATAGCAATAATGGAAGGATTACTGAAGGAATTGGTGAACCTAGTTGGAACTCTGAGAGCAGAGATGGATTCCTTACGAGAGGAGGTACGACAGCTGAAACATCGGGAAGAAACGGAGAAGACCAATATTAACAAGACCTCGTCGTGGAGAGTCGTTGGGGACAACGTCTTAAGAAGGGTCTTAAGAAGACCTTGACAAGGCCGCCTACAGACGCCCTAAAGACAGCAAATTCATTTGCCGTGTTGGAGGACGAGTGCTGTGGTGAGCCTGCAGTTCACTCCGAAAAGAAATCAGCAAGGAGCGGCGAAGCGCGGGCCCCTCAGGGTGGTCAGAAAGTTAAGGAGGTACCGAAGCGAATTTTGGTTGTGGGAGATTCCCAGGTGAGGTATTTAGACAGAACGTTTTGTGCCAGAGATAGGGGGAACAGATTAAGAGTTTGCTATCAGGGAGCTGGAATTGGTGATATTGTTGGAAACATGAATGATATTATGACGGGAAATGGGAACAAACCCATAATTTGTATTAGTGCAGGGGGTAATGATATTGGACGAGTTAGGAGTGAGGAACTAATACAGAGATTCAGGACAGCCATTGAATTAGTTAGGAGCAAGGGAGGAATCCCGATCATATGTGGCATTCTTCCAAGAAAGGGAGTGGGAAATGAATGGATGTCGAGGGCACTTGGTGTCAATTGCCGGCTGGAAAGATATTGCAAATCAAATGCAATATCTTTCATAGACAACTGGGAACACTTCTATGGAAGAAATGAAATGTATGCTCGTGATGGGGTGCATCTATCGAGGGCTGGGGTTGCTGTTGTTGCGAACTCGTTGGAACCAGTGGTTAGAGGTGTTTGTTTAGGTTTAAACTGTTAGTAGATAGTGGTATGGGAATTAATTTGGAGGAAGGAGGTAATAAAAGTATGTGTTTGTGGGAGAAAGGAATTGGCAAAATGATCAGGGAAAAAGAAGGGCCTCAAAATAACAATTCACTTAGGGTATATTACACTAACAGTAGAAGTCTAAGAAATAAAATTAACGAATTAAATGCTCTTGTCTGCACAGAAAAAATAGATATTATTGCACTTACGAAACGTGGATGAATGTAGAAAATAGAGAACTATTAGCTGAATATCAAATAAATGGATTTAAACTATTTCACACAGATCGATATATTAGACGAGGAGGGGGAGTAGCCATATATGTTAGGGACAATTTGAAATGTAGTCTCAAAGAGGGAATCAAAACTGAGCCACACACAGAAACTATTTGGATAGAATTAAACGAAAAAGCAAATAATATTATAATAGGAGTTATATATAGGCCACCAAATTTAGACAGAATGGAAGCAAAGCATCTATGGGATGAAATATCTAGAGCATCTAGATCTAACAGTATTTATGTCATGGGTGACTTTAATTTTAGTGGAATAAACTGGTTGAACAAAACAGGGAATAGTGAAGCAGAAGATTTTCTAGAATTAATTGACGATTGCTTTCTTACGCAACACATTAAGGAACCAACGCGGGGAAATAATATTTTAGATTTAGTGTTAACTAACAGGGAAACACAAATTAAGGACATGGAAATAGGGAGTGAGCTAGGGAACAGTGATCACAAAGAAATCAGATTTAGCATAGAATGGAATAGACCTGTAGGAGAAAATTCTGTTAAAGTGCCAGATTTTCGAAAAGCTGATTTTAACAGCCTAAGAAATTTTCTGGGTCAAATAGATTGGAAAGTCTTGGGTATAGGGTGTGGGCCGGTCTTGGAGCGAGACATGAACCCAGCGATAGGTGACGTAAAAGGGGATTTCGATGTGGATTCAATATATAACTTATTTAAGAATATTCTAAACAAAGCACAGGAACGTAGTATACCATACAAATTGAACAGATCGAATACTAATGACCCAAAGTGGATAACAAAGAATTTGAAGAACCTTATAGGTAAAAAGAGAGCCTGGTACAAAAGGATTAAAAATGGGGAGGTTACTTTAGAACAGGAATTCGTACAACTGGTTAGAAATGTTAAAAAAGAGATAAGGAAAGCAAAAAGAAACTATGAAGTTCGCATAGCAGGGCAAGCAAAGACAAATCCTAAAGGTTTTTTCAGTTATATCGAACTAAGACTAGGGAAAGGATAGGTCCATTAAAAACTGAGACAGGTCAAATAACGGATAATGACGAGGAGATGAGTAGTATTTTTAACAAATATTTTATATCTGTATTTACTAAAGAAGAACTTAACAATATGCCTTCAGCCGAACAAGTCTATGTGGGTGGGGATGAGGACAGGTTGACTAGTTTAGCAGTTACCAGGGAGGATGTAATTAAACAATTAGTAAAACTAAAACCAAACAAATCCCCAGGGCCGGATGAAGTGTTTGCCAGGGTGCTTAAAGAATGCAAAGAGGAGCTTTCCGAGCCACTGTCAACCATATTTAATAAATCAATAGAGTTAGGCAGAGTGCCAGAGTCATGGAAGGTAGCTAATGTGGTACCAATTTTTAAGAAAGGAGATAGATCACTTCCGTCAAACTATCGGCCAATTAGCCTAACGTCTATTGTGGGAAAGTTACTTGAATCGATAATTGCAAATGCAATTCGTCTTCATCTTGAAAAACATAAATTAATAAATGAGTCGCAACATGGTTTTACAAATGGCCGTTCATGTTTAACAAATTTGCTATCTTTTTATTCCAGCATAGTTGAGGCAGTTGATAGTGGTAAGGATTGTGATGTTGTGTACCTTGACTTTAGCAAAGCTTTTGATACAGTGCCACATGAAAGACTAATTAAAAAAATAGAGGCTCATGGTATTGGGGGTGCTATATTAAGTTGGATTAGGGCATGGCTATTCCAAAGGAAACAGAGAGTTAGTATAAATGGGGTTAAGTCAGAGTGGGATAATGTTGTTAGTGGAGTGCCCAAGGCTCTGTCCTGGGACCTCTGTTGTTTATAATATATATAAATGATTTAGATTCAGGTTTGAGTAGCAACATTTGCAAATTTGCAGATGATACAAAAATCGGTAGGGAAATTAACACGAAAGAAGACTCGGTATCACTTCAAGTTGATCTAAATAGGGTTTTAAAATGGTCAAAAGACTGGCAGATGCAGTTTAATGCTAATAAATGTAAAGTTTTGAGGCTAGGTAATGATGATAGAGTTACAAGATACGAGCTAGATGGTGTTGAGATTGCGAAGTCGGATTGCGAAAGGGATCTAGGAGTTATGATTAGTAAGAATTTAAAACAAAAGGATCAATGCATGAATGTTCGTAATAAGGCAAATAGGACACTGGGATTTATTAATCGAAGCGTTAGTAACAAGACACCTGGTGTGGTTCTTCAGCTATATCTTGCTCTGGTTAGGCCCCATTTAGATTATGCAGTTCAGTTTTGGTCGCCGTACTATAGAATGGATATAAATTCACTTGAACGTGTCCAGCGTAGGATGACAAAGTTAATTCCCCAAATTAGAAATCTTTCATATGAAGAAAGATTAATAAAGCTTAAATTGCATTCACTGGAAAGGCGAAGAGTTAGGGGTGACATGATAGAAGTTTACAAGTGGATGAATGGACATAACAAAGGGGATATTAATAGGGTATTAAAAGTATCAACACAAGACAGAACACGAAACAATGGGTATAAATTGGATAAGTTTAGATTTAGGAAAGACTTGGGTAAATACTGGTTCGGTAACAGGGTGTTGATTTGTGGAACCAATTAATAACATAAGAACATAAGAACAAAGGTAACTGCAGAAGGCCTATTGGCCCATACGAGGCAGCTCCTATTTATATACCACCCAATCCCACTCATATACGTGTCACACCCATGCTTGAAACAATCGAGGGATCCCACCTCCACCACGTTACGCGGTAATTGGTTCCACAATCAACACCCTGTTACTGAACCAGTATTTACCCGAGTCTTTTCTAAATCTAAACTTATCCAATTTATACCCATTGTTTCGTGTTCTGTATTTTGTTGATACTTTTAATACCTATTAATTCCCCTTTGTTATGTCCATTCATCCACTTGTAAACTTCTATCATGTCACCCCTAACTCTTCGCCTTNGAACCAGAAAGGAGATAGATCACTTGCGTCTAACTATCGACCAATTAGCCTAACGTCTATGTGTGGAAAGTTACTCGAATCTATAATAGCAATAAAATTCGTCTTCATCTTGAAAAACATAAATTAATAATTGAGTCGCAACTGGTTTTATAAATGGCCGTTCATGTTAACAAATTTGTTATCTTTTTATTCTAGCATAGTTGAGGCAGTTGATAGTGGTAAGGATTGTGATGTTGTGTACCTTGACTTTAGCAAAGCTTTCGATACAGTGCCACATGAAAGATGATTAGATAGAGGCTCATGGTATTGGGGGTGCTATATTGAGCTGGATTAGGGCATGGCTATACCAAAGGAAACAGAGAGTTAGTATAAATGGAGTCAAGTCAGAGTGGGAAAATGTTGTAAGTGGAGTGCCTCAAGGCTCTGTCTTGGGACCTCTGTGTTTATAATATATATAAATGATTTAGATTCAGGTTTGAGTAGCAACATTTGCAAATTTGCCGATGATACGAAAATCGGTAGGGAAATTAATTCGGAAGAGGACTCACTATCACTTCAAGTTGATCTAGATAGGGTTTTGAAATGGTCAAAGGACTGGCAGATGCAGTTTAATGCTGATAAATGTAAAGTTCTGAGGCTAGGTAATGATGATAGAGTTACAAGATACGAGCTAGATGGTGTTGAGATTGCGAAGTCGGATTGCGAAAGGGATCTGGGAGTTATAATTAGTAAGAATTTAAAACAAAACGATCAATGCAAAATGTTCGTAATAAGGCAAATCGGACACTCGGATTTATTAAACGCAGCGTAAGTAACAAGACACCTGGTGTGGTTCTCAAGCTATATCTTGCTATGGTTAGGCCCCATTTAGATTATGCAGTTCAGTTTTTGGTCGCCATATTATAGAATGGATATAAATTCACTTGAACGTGTCCAGCGTAGGATGACTAAGTTAATTCCCCAAATTAGAAATCTTTCATATGAAGAAAGATTAACAAAGCTTAAGTTGCATTTACTGGAAAGGTGAAGAGTTAGGGGTGACATGATAGAGGTTTACAAGTGGATGAATGGACATAACAAAGGGGATATTAAAAGGGTATTGAAAGTATCAACACAGGACAGAACGTGAAACAATGGGTATAAATTGGATAAGTTTAGATTTAGGAAAGACTTGGATAAATACTGGTTCAGTAACAGGGTTGTTGATTTGTGGAACCAATTGCCGCGTAACATTGTGGAGGTGGGGTCCCTCGATTGTTTCAAGCATGGGTTGGACATGTATATGAGTGGGATTGGGTGGTTATAAATAGGAGCTGCCTCGTATGGGCCAATAGGCCTTCTGCAGTTGCCTTTGTTCTTATGTTCTTATGTTCTTATGTACACAACATCACAATTCTTACCACAATCAACTGCCTCAACTATGCTGGAATAAAAAGATAGCAAATTTGTTAAACATGAACGACCATTTGTAAAACCATGTTGCGACTCATTTATTAATTTATGTTTTTCAAGATGAATACGAATTGTATTTGCAGTTATCGATTCAAGTAACTTTCCCACAATAGACGTTAGGCTAATTGGCCGATAGTTTGACACAAGTGATCTATCTCCTTTCTTAATAATTGGCACCACATTAGCTACCTTCCATATCTTTGGATCTCTGCCTAACTATTGATTTGTTAAATATGGTAGACAGTGGCTCGGAAAGCTCCTCTTTGCATTCTTTAAGCACCCTGGCAAACACTTCATCCGGCCCTGGGGATTTGTTTGGTTTTAGTTTTACTATTTGTTTAACTACATCCTCCCTGGTAACTACTAAACTAGTCAACCTGTCCTCGTCCCCACCCACATTGACTTGTTCGGCTGAAGGCATATTTTTATGTTCCTCTTTAGTAGATACAGATGTAAAATATTGATTAAAAATACTACTCATCTCCTCATTATCCGTTATTTGACCTGTCTCGGTTTTTAATGGACCTATCCTTTCCCTAGTCTTAGTTCGATTTAACTGAAAAAAACATTTAGGATTTGTCTTCGCTTGACCTGCTATGCGAACTTCATAGTTTCTTTTTGCTTTCCTTATTTTTTTTAACATTTCTAACCAGTTGTGTGAATTCCTGTTCTAAACTGACTTCCCCATTCTTAATCCTTTTGTACAACGCTCTCTTTTTACCTATAAGGTTCTTCAGATCCTTTGTCATCCACTTTGGATCATTAGTACTCGACCGTCTGTCTGGTGCAGCATGGGTCTGTCAAGTGCAGAAACAGTGAGAGGTTATGTTAGCTGGAGCTCCGATTGTAGTAACATTATTATAGCAATAACGGAAGGATTAGTGAAGGAATTGATGAATCTAGGTGGAACTCTGAGAGCAGAGATGGATTCCCTACGAGAGGAGGTACGACAGCTGAAACATCGGGAAGAAACGAAAGAGGAGACCAATATTAACAAGACCTCGCCGTGGAAGGTCGTTAAGGACGGGGTCTTAAGAAGACCTTGACAAAGCCGCCTACAGACGCCCTAAGGACATCAAATTCATTTGCCGTGTTGGAAGACGAATGCTGTGGTGAGCCTGCAGTTCACTCGAAACGGAAATCAACGAAGAGTAACGAAGCACAGGCCCCTGAAAGTGCTCAGAAAGTTCAGGAGGTACCTAAACGAATTTTGGTTGTGGGAGAGACCCAGGTGAGGTATTTAGACAGGACGTTTTGTGCCACAGATAGGGGGAACAGGTCAAGGTTTGCTATCCAGGAGCTGGAACTGGAGATATTGTTGACAACATGAAAAATATTATGACGGGAAACGGGAACAAACCCATTATTTGTATTAGTGCAGGGGGTAATGGTGTTGGACGAGTTAGGAGTGAGGAACTGATAAAGAAATTTAACAAAGCCATAGAATTAGTTAGGAGCAAGGAAGAAATCCCGATCATATATGGCATTCTTCCAAGAAAGACCGTTGGAAATTAATGGTTTTCGAGATCACTTGGTATCAATTGCCGGCTGGAAAGATATTGCAAATCAAATGCAATATCTTTCATAGGCAACTGGGAACACTTCTATGGAAGAAGTGAAATGTATGCTCGTGATGGGGTACATCTATCGAGGGCTGGGGTTGTTGCTGTCCCGAACTCGTTGGAACCAGTGGTTAGAGGCATTTGTTTGGGTTTTAAACTGTTAGTAGATAGTGGTATGGGAATTGATAGGGAGGAAGGAGGTAATAAAAGTATGTGTTTGTTGGGGAAACAAATTGGCAAAATGATCTGGGAAAGAGAAGGGCCTCAAAATAACAATTCACTTAGACTTCTACTGTTAGTGTAAAACACCTTAAGAAACAAAATAAATGAGTTAAATGCTCTTGTCTGTACAGAAAAAATAGATATTATTGCACTTACCGAAACGTGGATGAATGTAGAAAATAGAGAACTATTAGCTGGATATCAAATAAATGGATTTAAACTATTTCACACAGATCGATATATTAGACGAGGAGGAGGGAGTAGCCATATATGTTAGGGAGAATTTGAAATGTAGTCTCAAAGATGAAATCAAAACTGAGCCTCAGAAAGTATTTGGATAGAATTAAACGAAAAAGCAATAATATTATAATAGGAGTTATATATAGGCCATCAAATTTAGACAGATTGGAAGCAAAGCATCTATGGGATGAAATATCTAGAGCATCTA
>WNGS01158490.1:119964-136415 GCA_020271785.1 Procambarus virginalis
TTTTGAAATCTAGCTTGATAAGGGCCTTTTCGTCTGTGATGTTGGCGATGAAGGCTCGAGCTGCATGGGCTGCCGCCTCACCCCTTGTGGAATGCCGAACCCGAGCTATTTTGGCTTCAGCATGTTGGCCGCTGCATCACTAACTGTTCTTGCAGCTGCCTTTGCGACGAGACGCCGGGAGAATTGCCCACAGCTATTGGCTGACCCTCCATCCTTTTTTCTTTAGAGCACAGAGAGATCTCCAAAAAATTGGTCTTATGGACGCTGGTATGTTGCCAGCTAGACTGTGTTGGTGAATTTGGTTAGTTCCACCAAGAGGTTCTTTGCAATGTCACCCCGTGCAGGTTGAGCATTTGCTTCAGGGGTTGGGTTTTAGTCCTGTGAACAGACCTGCTGATCCTGTTGGTGACATCAAGTCAGCTTATAGAGTGGGTACGAAATCATCTGGTACAAAATAACAGGAAGATAGTGTGACGTTAGATAGCTGCTACCGCAAGTCTGACCTTATCACTGCTGCAGTCGGTAGGAAAACCCTGTTTATGTGAACGAATGTCTAACCAGATTCGACAAAATCTCTTATTTAACTACGTGGAATCTGCAAAAGATCCCTGCCATTCAACATTGTTTTGTACGCGATGGTAAAATAATAGCTAGGAAGACTGACTCTGGAAAAACTTGTCATAACCACTGAGGCACATCTCACTCTTTTCTGGATGACTGTGGGATATAATCTGAATAACCAGAACATAATTTGTAGTCTCACATACAACCAAAGTGTACTTAAGCTCTGCCTTTCCTTTCCAAAGGTTTTTTAATTTTATTTTATTTTTATTTTTGTTGTTGATCTTGCCTGTTTTTACTCTTAATATTTGTTCTTAGTTAATCCCCTTGTCACTAACCTAGGGATTATTACCCTGTTATATTTAAAGTAACTTGGTATTTGTTTCATGTAATCATTTATTGAATTAAGTAATAGTATAATGGTTTATATCATCTACCTCAGTATCATAGTAAAATCTTCCACATTATATACTCTCACCCTGTTTATTTTTACACTTAGATTTATAGTAGAGTAAAATTCAAGATTTACTCAGATATTCATGTCATCTTTTGTTTTCTTTTTTCGGATTATCTATTTGAGCTCACTTTGTTTTCTTAGGTTCATACCAACTATAGAAATTTAATTAACCATTACTAAGCTAATTATCCTCAAGTTCATTTTACTTTATGATTATTATTTTTCTTATTATTTTTTATTTTACATTTATTGTCAGTCCCTACTGTTTTTGTTTTTATTTATCTAACTTCTGTGTCCTTCCTGAATATTATTTGGATCTCTATTTTACTTCCAAATTGGTACTATTTTATTGTATTTGCTTTTAGTCTTGTGCTTTCCTATATCATGTATCCTATCGTGATCCCTCTGCATCTCTATGCACACTGATATTGATCCTGATCAAATCTTCTGTCTCATATCTACACCAACCAGCACCTTGATCATCATTATTGCAAGTATTTCACAGCACACCAGGCTAAAACAAACTCCAAAATAACACCTGTTTATCAGTTTACAACCAAAATGTTAGAACACTTGGTGAACATTTTGACGATTTAAATGCATTACTCACAGCACTAGGTACTAACTTATCGTTCATTATTTTAACAAAACTTGGCTAAATAAAGATTATACCCAACTCTACAACTTAGCTGGTTATAAGCCATTCATAACTGTAGGCCTAATAAAAAGGTGGTGGCACAGCTATATATTACCGAGATACATTTATCTGTAACAGTATTATTAGTGACAGAGATGACTACTGTGAATATACTTTGCTCAGTTTACAATTAAATCCCTTAAATCCTCCTTGACTATTGGAGCCATCTATAGATTTCCCAATACTAACATAGCTTCTTTCTCAGACAACCCTAAGGAATCTTATTATAAACAACAATCTCAACAAAAACCACATCATTCTGGGAGGAGACTTTAATATTGACCTGGGTCAACAAAATTGCTCTCAAGTTGACTATTTCCTTAACAGCATGAACTCCTGTATGCTAATCCCCAATCACCAAACCTACCCGAGTCACTCAAACATCAGCCACTACCTTGGACCACATATGGACAAACATAACAGCTCCCCTTGTATCTGGTATAATCTACGACAGAACAACTGACCACTATCCTACCTTTCTTATAGCGAACATGGACATAACACCACCAAAAAGCAAGAAACATTCATTTAGGCTCACAGTGAATCAGCTTTAGGCAATCTTATAGATGCACTTCACAATATTAACTGGGATTCTGAATTCAATAATACCCGGGATATAAACTCATTAGCTAACCTCTTCCTCTCCAAAACTCTAAGCCTCTACAACCTTCATTGTCCCCTTCTTACCAAGCAAGTAACTGACAAAAGATTAAACAATCCATGGCTCACAAGTGGCATTCTCAACTCAATCAACAAGAAACATGAATATGAAAAAGAAACTTAGGATTGGCCTAGTTTCAAAGGAAGTAGCTAAAAGGTACACATCAATGCTTACCAGTATCATAAGAAGGCAAAACTTGCATATTATGTGAATAGATTCAATGAAGCAAAAGGCAACATGAAAAGCACTTGGAAAACCATCTCTAGTATCCTAGGAACTAAACAACACTCACATAACCAAATAAAACTCTACAAGGATGGGGATATACCGTCAACTGATTTAGAAATGGCAAATGAATTTAATAGTTTCTTTTCATCGGTTGTTGCTAATCTTGCCAGTAAAATCCCACAGACTCAGACACATATTAACACAATCTTCAGGCAGCTATCCAAATCTCTACTCCTTTTCCTTTCACCAATCAGCCGGCAGATGTTGTGTCCATCATACACTCTCTAAAAACCAAGGCAGGGACACCAGTGAAATTCCGTCCATTGTATACAAGAGAGCCTCCCATGCCCTTGCCCCACCCATAGCCCTACTGTTCAACAAATCTATAGAGTGTCACACCTCCCTGATATCCTCGAAAAAGCAAGAGTAACGCCAGTCCATAAAGGAGGCAATCCGGCGGACATAAACAATTATAGACCAATATCAAAATCTACCCATTCTATCAAAAATATTTGAAAAAATTATTTACAAACAGCTCTATTCCTACCTCGTAAAATTCGACATACTCAGCCCCTGCCAATTTGGCTTCCGGTCCCAAAGAGCACCAACGATGCAATCATAGTCTCCTTGACGTAATCTACTCAGCCTTGACAAAAATGAGTTCCGATTGGACTCTTAATTGACCTAAGAAAAGCCTTTGATACTGTTAATCACAACTACCTCTTACTTAAACTCCAGCATTATGGAATCCGAGGCCTTGCCCTTGACTACATCCGATCCTATCTTAGTGACAGACACCAATATGTAACCATCAATGATACAACTTCTTCACTCTACCAATTACCGTTGGAGTGCCACAGGGCAGTATCTAGGACCTCTTCTATTTCTTATATATATAAAAAGATCTGCCTAACGTCTCTAATATTCTCAAACCTATATTGTTTGCTGACGATACTACTCTTATCTATTCAGACCTCAACCCACATACACTAAATAATGTTGTGAATAATGAATTAAAAAAGTCCACTTATGGATGTCAACTAACAAACTAACATTAAACATCGAAAAGACTTACTACATCTTATTTGGAAGCAAATCATCAAATGCAATTCAGCTACAGATAGACAACATTAACATCAGTAATAAAAATGATGGCAAGTTTCTTGGCCTATTCCTAGACAAGAGACTCACCTTCAGCACCCACATTCAACACATAACTAAGAAAGTCTCTAAGACAGGTTGGTATACTCTCCAAAATCAGATATTATGTTCCTAACTCTGCTCTCCTCTCTCTCTATTATGCAAATCTACCCCTATCTTAATTATGGTATCGGTGCATGGGGGTCTACCACTGCAAACCACCTTAAGCCCATCATCACCCAGCAAAAATCTGCTATCAGACTAATAACTAACTCTGCTTTCAGACAACACCCAGCTCCCTTTTTAAATCCCTAAACTTGCTAAATTTAACTCCCTCCACACATTCTCTTGTGTCAACTACATTTACAAAACCCTGTTTTAAATGCAACCATGCTCTGAAACTCTCTCTGGACAGATTAAATAACCCATTATCACCACACCAGAAATAAATATCTCTTTGATATCCCCAGGGTTAAACTGTTAAACACTCTATGCAAATTAAGGGACCTAGTCTATGGAACTCCTCCCTAGTGAATTGATAAACTGTAAACCTTTTGCCTTATTCAAAAGCAAAACCAAAAAGTACTTAATTTCATCTTCTTAGTCCTACATTGAGCTTTATTTTTGCTCTGTACCTATGTAACCCAATCTCCTAATTCTTATGCATTTAACCAAACAACCCTATCATTGTGTTCATTGCTGTCTTCCTTTATGTGCTACCTTTGCTGTATGTGCCTACCAATTTTGTCAACTACCATTCAGCTATCATTGCAATCAATCTAGCTACTAATGCTTTTTATACTGTACATACATTTCTCTCATCTTTTTTTTTCTTCTTCTTGCCATGTACTGTTATCATTTCTTATTATAAAATTTTGCTAGTATTTACCTACTTAAAATTTTCTTATATTAAGGATCTTCCCAAACGCTGCGCGTACTAGTGGCTTTAACACGATTGTAATTACCATATTATATATTACTCACATTTCCCAATGTTACCTTCTTGTATGAATAAAATCTTAAATACAATAAATAAATGCGCATTATAATATATATATTATAGTTATATATATATATATTATATATATATATAATATATATATATATATATATATATTGTGACGATAATCTCTTATCAGAGATTTAGCCTGCTATTCCTTAATTCATCACGTCCTCAACAATATGCAAGATACGTTTTGTAGTGGCTAAACGTATATATCAAGACAGCCACACGCACCTCAACTCCCTCCTTCCCCCCACTCCAGCACCTGCTGCACACCTGGTCGACGCGCCGAACCCTTCAACTGCCTAACTAGCGACTTGCGGCCGTCCAGCGTTCTCATTGGCCGCCAACCAACACACCACTCCCGTTCCTCGCCAATCACAATCATCGCCAGTTATTGTTGGAGTCCCTTGCATTTCTGCCAGCCAGAATATATCTCGTGCTCCTGCTATGAACACCTGAATTTGACCCACCTCGTGTGATCAAATAAGAGGTTCTTAGCTAGCGCATATATTCCAGCACCATTTTATTTTGTTAACGTAACCAGTTCCCCCCTTTTCACTTTGTTATAATTTTATATATTTTTCTTTTACATTATATTAATATATGCCAAGGTATCGTCTTTATTTTATTTTGTTTTTCTATTTAAGTAAAGTATTTTGTTATATTTTGTGTTTTCGTGTTCTTGCCTTACCACAGATTATCAGACAAGCAGTCACTCTTTTTTTTTCCTTTTTTTTATTTTAATTTAAGTATATGTGGCCCAGCACTGACACCTGCTAGTTGGAAGACTGCCGACCACCATTTCCAACACGTTCCGTCACATATAAATGGGGGCCTGTCCACGGAGCTTCACTCAGGTATTGGTAATTGTGGTAAGCATACTTGGCTTTCATTTCCCTTGCTTCCATTATTTACATTAATCATTTTTTATTTTATATGGTGCTGTGTATATTGTGCATTACGGGAATAGCATATGGTGAGAGTGAGACAACTTTGGATTACGTGGTGACTGTAGGCCGCAGTCATACTCTTAATTGGTCGTCTCCCCCTTCCGTGTTATTATCCGTGTTTAACATCTTTTGTCCCCAGATATTTCTCACTTTTTGACAGATTATCACATAGGTACCCTGGTACTGTGGTCTGTCTCCGGGTCAATAGCACCTAAGTCCTGCAATCCGACTCTAGGAGGAAAAAGAGGGCTTTAGATCCTCTAGCACGAACTATTATTGGCGAATTGGGACCTCGCCGATAGTTCTCGTCACCAGTTGACACTCGCACCCCTACTCGTCGGTCAGACTGATGGTATTTACCTAAGGTAGGGAATTGGCGTTCTTTCTTTTGAGCACAAAGTTCGCTAATTCTGTAAATACCATATTCAATTTCAGTGGGTACCTTTGCTTATGTTCTATAGTGACTTGGCAAGGTATGACTACATTTTTGGACTACCTCATTTATTTTGAAGCCATTTAGTGTTTCACTTGTCTTTTAAACTCAGTTTTCACTAATTAGTAGGATTTTCTTGCCTTTATCCTCCCACAGTGAGTACCAGGTACAAGATTTCCTGCGACCTTATTCATTTACCATCTTGAATTAACTTTAATTATTAATAATTCCCCACAGGATAGGTATCAGTTGCCACGTTTCCTGTTTCTGACATTCACCATATTCTCACTATATATTCGTGTCTCCTATATTTTGCTATATTTTCACAATGTTCCGCCTACAAGCATTCAAAACAGATCCAGAAGGTGAAATAGGGACCTTACGTCACGCTAAGAGTGTCGATTTGTTAACTCTTGCACATGAGTATCACTTGGAAGTTCTCGATGGAGCCAACAAATTTGCCATTAATATGATACTGGATCACCTTGCTGATGAAGGTATTATAGATTCTTCTACTCATGAACAGTACATTATTTCAGATAAGGATGACTTGAGAGCGATAAAGCTCAAATTGGAACTTGCCAAGATCGAGCTACAGCAACAACAGGAAGCAGCTGCAATCTGAGAGAGTGAAGCTGCAATCAGAGAACGTGAAGCTGCCCTCAGAAAGGAAGAACAAGAAAGAGAAATCCGCCTCAAGGAAAGGGAGGCCGCACTGAAGAAAGAAGAAAGTGACAGAGAGGCCGCACTGAGGAAAGAAGAAAGTGAACGTGAGTTGGCCTTATACCAACAGCGACTCGAGATGCAACGTGACCACGACAAACGACAGGCAGAAGCAATGCTAGAATGTCGTAACCGAGAACTCACGAGGGACGCTGCACACCAAGCTCAACTCCAACAAGCAGCAGCTAGTCTTCCTCCCAGTTTCAATATCTCCGATGCAAGTAAGTTAATGCCCCCGTTCATCGAAACGGAGGTTGATGTGTTCTTTACCACTTTTGAGACCCTTGCTGATCAACTTAATTGGCCTGACGACCAATGGGCTACCCTTCTCCGAGTACATTTAACAGGTAGAGCAGCAGTCACACTCAGCACTTTGGCTTCGGAAAACGACTACACCACCCTGAAACAAGCTGTGTTGGACGCCTACCTTCTCTCCACCGAAAGCTATCGACGAAAGTTTCGTGACTACGTCAAGGCAAGTACCACCACCTTCTTAGAATTTGCTAACACCAAACGAAGATATTTCATGAAATGGCTGGAGGCAGCACATGTCTCTACTTTTTCAGAGCTTGTCAACCTCATACTGGTTGAAGAATTTTTGAGACGTGTACCTCCTCCTGTCCGCCTATACTTAGCAGACAAGGAAGAGACGGATTTAGTGAAGTGCGCGAAGTCAGCTGACACTTACAGCCTCATCCACCGGCTGACTCCAGAACCTACCAGCAAGAAGTCTTGGTACAGTTACGAGAAAGCGAGCCCAGATCAAGGTACCTCTCAACTGTACTGCAGGTATTGTCGACTATATGGACACACCATTGACAAATGTGGTAAGTCCCAATCTAAAGGTAACATCGAACCCCCTAAGTCTAAACCTACTCACCCTAAGTCCGGTAAGCCTGTAATGAATGTTGGTGTTCATGCTAATGATCTCTCTCTCTTTACCAAGCATCTATATCCAGGAACTATCTCTACCCACGGTTCAGATTCAGAGGGACGTTTCGGACTTAAGATCCTACGGGACACAGCGGCTCTACAATCGATCGTCTTGAAATCAGCTGTGCCCAACGTCGCCTACACAGGAGAGACTGTGTTCATCACTGACCTTACTGCTACAACTCCTTATCCACTTGCCCGAGTTTACCTGGATTGTCCCTTCGTGACCGGTGAAGTCCAAGTCGCCGTCAGGGAAAAGCCTTTTCCCATGCCTGGAGTGCAACTTCTCCTGGGCAACGACTTGGCAGAAGACCAACAACCAAACAACCTGATCGTCAAGGACATATCCGAGGTAAGCAACTCTGTGGTGGATAACCCGATTTTTGAACATGTTCCAGCAAAGGTTCAAGAGAGTGATGAAGGTTCTCCTCCTGTTATGGTGACCACCCGTGCTCAAGCTGCACGACCACAGCCAGCTGACTCTACTGCTACCGCTGTCCCTCAGGACCCTTCGAAACTACCCCCTAACCTGACCGCGGTGGAGTTCCGTAAGTTACAGAGAGATGATCTTACCTTGACACCATTATTCTTTCAGGCTGAAACCCAATCCGACAGTGTTCCTGGGTTCTTTATGGAGAACGAAATACTCTATCGCAGGTATAGACCCAGTAAACTGAAGGACGAGGACGATTGGGCAGACGTTGAACAACTAGTGATTCCTACCAGCCTGCGGCCCACGATTCTACACCTGGCCCACGGCGCTTTGTCACACTACGGGTTCAACAAGACTTACCATGGAATTCGACAAGACTACTACTGGCCAGGTATGGTAAACGACGTCAAAACTCATGTCAATTATGCCACGTGTGTCAGTTAGCCGGGAAACCGAACGTTTCCATTCCCAGAGCACCACTGATACCCATCCAGGTGCCTGAGGAACCGTTCCACAAGCTCATTATCGACTGCGTTGGTCCTTTGCCTCGGACCAGTGCAGGCAATGCATATATCTTAACCATCCTGTGTCCTACCACCAGATTTCCGATAGCAGTTCCAGTGAAAAATATTACGGCTGCTACAGTGGTGAAGAATCTACTGAAAATCTTCACCCAGTATGGATTTCCGAGGGAGATTCAGAGCGACTGTGGCACCAACTTCACCAGTGATCTCTTCAAACGGACTCTGGAGGAGTTCAACATCAAACAGGTACTGTCCAGCCCCTATCATCCTGCTTCACAGGGTTCTCTCGAGCGTAGTCATCAAACCATCAAGGCACTCTTAAAAAAGTTCTGTAATGAGACCTCAAAGGATTGGGATAGGCAAATTGATCTCATCATGTGTATTTTCAGAAGTCTTCCCAACGAGTCACTAGGAGTATCTCCTTATGAGATGCTCTACGGACGTAAGTGCCGTACACCTCTCAAGGCTTTCAAGGATTCTCTACGTGATGCCACCTTCAGTGAGCATCAGAATGTGCCCCAGTATCTTCAAAATCTCCGACACATTCTAGAGAGGGTCCATTCCTTTGCCAGCAACAACCTACAGAAAGCCCAGGAGAGGATGAAGACTCGTTACGACCAGCACTGTAAAGTAAGGAAGTTTACACCAGGAGACTTAGTGCTTGCCTATTTCCCTATCCCAGGTTCTCCTTTACAGAACAGGTTCTCAGGACCCTACCGTGTTAAGGAGTGCCGGAACAACTTCAACTACGTTCTCGAGACCCCCGATAGGCGGCGGAAGACCCAGCTGTGCCACATCAATTTACTCAAGCCCTACCATGGGGTTCCTCCCACTGTGTTAACCAATTTCACCTCATTTACAGGTCCATACAGCCACAGTGAGACCTTCCCTGCTTCTCCTTCCGAAAGCACTGACACTGAGACAGCGCTCTCTAACTCAGAAATCCTTACTAACCTTCACCATCATTTTCAGGACGATAATAGTGCTCCACTAATCAAACTCATCAGAGAACATCAAGAGTTGTTTCGAGATGATCCCCAAGAGTGTACTGTGACTCAGCACGACATTCAACTGCTACCTGACACCCAGCCGATTCGCCAACCGTTCTACCGAATCAGCCCGAGCAAGACGGAAGTCATGCGGGCTGAGGTACAGTATCTCTTGGACCATGGACTGGCTACCCCCTGTGAGTCCCCCTGGGCCTCACCATGCATCCTGGTACCCAAACCTCACGGCAAAATCCGTCTGTGTACGGATTATAGGAAGTTGAACCAGGTCACAGTGAAGGACGCCTACCCAATACCCAGGATAGACGACATTTTGGATGCCATTGGTAATGCCCGCTACCTGTCTCAGGTAGACTTACTCAAGGGTTACTACCAGGTGAGTTTAACGGAGCGAGCTAAGGTACTGTCCGCCTTTATAACCCCGTTTGGTCTCTACAGGTACAATCGCCTTCCCTTTGGACTCTGCAATGCCCCAGCCACCTTTCAGAGAGCTGTCAACCGCGTCATCCAGGGCTTGGACAACACCTACGCCTATTTGGATGACATCGTGGTAGCATCCAACACCTGGAGCGAACACCTGCTCCAGCTACAACGATTGTTTTACAAGCTCCTGAAAGCCGGCCTCACCATCAATCTGGGCAAGTCCACCTTCGCGAAAGGTAAAGTGCGGTACCTGGGTCATGTTATAGGGAGTGGCAGCCTGGCTCCGTTAAACATTCACATTCAAGCAATCCAACAGTATCCACAGCCTACTACCAGGAAGCAGCTCCTGCGCTTCCTTGGTCTTGCTTCCTATTACCGTAGGTTTGTGAAGAATTTTAGCACTGTTGCAACCCCATTAATCACCTTAACCAGTCCCAAGCAACGGTATAATTGGACCAGAGAGCAAACCGTTGCATTCGAACAACTCAAATTCCTCCTCTGTTCTAATCCCATTCTCGCCTCACCAGATATCAAGAAGCCTTTCATCCTCCATGTCGACGCCAGTGGTACCGGCATCGGAAGTGTCTTAATGCAGCAGCGAGGCGAGGAGGTTCTACCTGTCAGCTACTACAGTTGCAAGTTGAAGCCTCATCAGAAGAACTACAGTACTATAGAGAAGGAACTCCTCTCCATCGTCCTGAGCTTACAACACTTTGCACCATATCTGCACGGTGCTAGGTCCACTACCATCTATTCGGACCACAACCCTCTGAGATTCTTACATCAAGCCCAATTTAATAACCAACGTCTGCTGCGATGGGCTTTATATCTTCAAGGCTTCAATTTAAAGATCTGCTACATCAAGGGGCCTGATAACATCATCGCTGACGCCCTCTCCAGAGTGCATGAGGTAGAGGCAGCTCCACCTCCCACTCTACCTCCAGTGAACGTGACTCACCCGGAACAGCAGGCTTCGGGGGAGAGTTGTGACGATAATCTCTTATCAGAGATTTAGCCTGCTATCTCCTTAATTCATCACGTCCTCAACAATATGCAAGATACGTTTTGTAGTGGCTAAACGTATATATCAAGACAGCCACACGCACCTCAACTCCCTCCTTCCCCCCACTCCAGCACCTGCTGCACACCTGGTCGACGCGCCGAACCCTTCAACTGCCTAACTAGCGACTTGCGGCCGTCCAGCGTTCTCATTGGCCGCCAACCAACACACCACTCCCGTTCCTCGCCAATCACAATCATCGCCAGTTATTGTTGGAGTCCCTTGCATTTCTGCCAGCCAGAATATATCTCGTGCTCCTGCTATGAACACCTGAATTTGACCCACCTCGTGTGATCAAATAAGAGGTTCTTAGCTAGCGCATATATTCCCATCACCATTTTATTTTGTTAACGTAACCAGTTCCCCCCTTTTCACTTTGTTATAATTTTATATATTTTTCTTTTACATTATATTATATATATGCCAAGGTATCGTCTTTATTTTATTTTGTTTTCTATATTAAAGTAAAGTATTTTGTTATATTTTGTGTTTTCGTGTTTCTTGCCTTACCATAGATTATCAGACAAGCAGTCACTCTTTTTTTTCCTTTTTTTTATTTTAATTTAAGTATATGTGGCCCAGCACTGACACCTGCTAGTTGGAAGACTGCCGACCACCATTTCCAACACGTTTCCGTCACTATATATATATATATATATATATATATATATATATATATATATATATATATATATATATATATTTATAAACTGGAAACTCCAAACCCCAGAAGTGACTCGAACCCATACTGCCAGGAACATTATTCAACTGGTGTACAGGAGACCTTAACCACTCGTCCATCACGACCGTACAAAAGATGATGGTAGCAGAGCCTATATGCCCATCATCCCGAAGGCACTTTGATGGTAATCTTGGGCATAGTTATTTTATCAAATCACCTCAAAATGGCCTGGGGACCATTCAGGGTTATTGGCATTTGGGTTGTTCACGTGGCCCCTAAAAAAGAGGTGATTTGATAAAATAACTATGCCTAAGATTACCATCAAAGTTCCGACAGGATGATGGGCAAATAGCCTCGGCTACCATCATCTTTTGTACCGTCGTGATGGTCAAGTGGTTAAGATTTAGGGAATATATTTAATTTTGCTCAGTTTAATGGTTAAACTGCATCTGAGAATCTTTTAACCATTTCAGAACGCTCTTTAGATCGCCTTGAAGTGATAGCGAGTCTTCTTCGGTGTTTATTTTCCTCCCGATTTTTGTATCATCGGCAAATTTGCAAATGTTGCTACTCAAACCTGAATCTAAATCATTTATATATATTATAAACAACAGAGGTCCCAGGTCAGAGACTTGAGGCACTCCACTTACAACTACTACTTACATAAGATTTGTGATGATGTGTACCTTGAATTTAGCAAAGCTTTTGATACAGTGCCACATGAAAGACTCATTAAAAAGATAGAGGCTCATGGTATTGGTAGGTGCTATATTAGGTTGGATTAGGGCATGGCTATACCAAAGGAAACAAAGCCACCTCTATCATTCATAAAATATATAAATTATTTTGATTCAGGCTTTTTCAGCAATATTTGCAAATTAGCCAATGATACAAAATTCGGGAAGGAAATAAACACGGAAAAAGATTCACTATCACTTCAAGACGATCTTAATCGAGTTTTGAAATGGTAAAAAGCATGGCCGATGCACTTTAATGCTGACAAATGAAAGGTTTGAGACTACGTAATGATGAGAGAGTTACAAGCTACGAGCTAGATAGTGTTAAATTTGCGAAGTCGAATTGCAAAAGGAATCTGAGGGTTATGATTAGTAAGAATTTAAAACCAAAAATGCATTGCATAAATATTCGTAACAAGGCAAATAGGACACTGGGATTTATTAATCGAAGCGTTAGTAACAAGACACCTGGTGTTGTTCTTCAGCTATATCTTCCCCTAATTTGGGCCCCTTTTAGATGATGCAGTTCAGTTTTAGTTGCCGTACTATAGAATGGATATAAATTCAATAGTATTTAGAGAGCAGCAGAGTCACTTCCCCCCCCCCCCTCGGCTCAGAAGCAGTTGGTTGCTGGCAGATTTTAGAGAGCTGCGGAGTCAGCCACTTTGATCAGAATCCGATGATTGCTGACTGATTTAGAGTGCCGGAGACAGCCACCTGGCTCAGAAGGTGTAGATTTCTGACAGTGTTTAGAGAGCGACGGAGTCAACAACCCGGTTCCAAAGCCGTTAGTTGCTGGCAGTGTTCATAGTGCGGCAGAGTCAGCCACCAGGCTGAGAAGCCGTTGGTTGCTGGCAGAGTTTAGAGAGTGGGGGAGTCAGCCACCCGGCTCAGAAGCCGTTGAATGCTGGCAAAGTTTAGAGAGTGACGGAGTCAGACCCCCGGCTCAGAAACCGTTGGTTGCTGGCAGAGTTTAGAGAGCTGCGAAGGCAGCCACACAGCTCAGAAGCCGTTGTTTGCTGGCGGATTTAAAAAGTGGCAGAATCAGCCACCTGGCTCAGAAACTGTTGGTTGCAGGCAGTGTATAGAGTGCGGCTGAGCAGCCTCCCGGCTCTGAAGAGGTTGGTTGCTGGCAGAGTTTAGAGAGCGGGGGAGTCAGCCACCTGTCTCAGAAGCCGTTGGTTGCTTGCAGAGATCAGAGAGTGTAGGAGTCAGCTTCCCGGCTCAGAAGCTGTTTGTTGCTGGCAGAGTTTAGAGAGCGATGGAGTCAGCCATCCGGTTCAGAAGACGTTGGTTGTTGGCAGAGATTACAGAGTGGCAGAGTCAGCCACCCAGATAGAAGCTGTTTGTTGCTGGCAGTGTTTAGAGAGCGCCAGAGTCAGACACCCAGCTCAGAAGCCCTTGATTGGTAACAGAGTTTATAGTGCGGTGGAGTCAGCCATCCGGTTCACAAGGTGTGGTTGCTGGCAGAAATTAGAGAGTGGGGAAGACAGCTACCTGGCTCAGAAGCCGTTTGTTGCTGGCAGTGTTTAGTGAGTAGCAGAGTCAGCCACCCAGCTTAGAAGCTGCTGGTTGCTTGCTGAGTTTAGAGAGAGGCAGAGTCAGCCACCCGGCCCAGAAGCTGTTGGTTGCTGGCAGAGTTTAGAGAGTGACGAAGTCAGACCCCCGGCTCAGAAGCCGTTGGTTGCTGGCAGAGTTTAGAGAGTGACGAAGTCAGACCCCCAGCTCAGAAGCCGTTGGTTGCTGGCAGAGTTTAGAGAGTGACGAAGTCAGACCCCCAGCTCAGAAGCCGTTGGTTGCTGGCAGAGTTTATAGAGTGACGGAGTCAGACCCCTGACTCAGAAGCCGTTGGTTGCTGGCAGAGTTTAGAGAGTGGGGGAGTGAGCCACCCAGCTCAGAAGCCGTTGGTTGCTGGCAGGGTATAGAGAGTGGGGGAATCAACAACACGGCTCAGAAGTCGTTTGTTGCAGGCAAAGATTAAAGAGTGACGGACTCAGCCACTCGGCTCAGAAGTCCTCGGTTGTTGGCAGTGTTTAAAGTGTAGCAGAATCAGCCACTCGGCTCAGAATCCGTTGGTTGCTGGCTCATTTATAGAGTGGCGGAATCAGCCACCGGCTTAGAAGCCATTAGTTGCTGGCAGAGTTTAAAGTGCGGCAGAGTCAGCCAACTGACTCAGAAGCTGTTAATTGCTGGCAGAGTTCAGAAAGTGGGGAAGTCAGCCACCCGGCTCAGAAGTCGTTGGATGCTGGCAAAGTTTAGAGATTTACAGAATCAGCCACCCGGCTCAGAAGTCGATGATTGCTGGCAGTGTTTAGATAGTGGTAGAGTTAGCCACCACGCTCAGAAGACCTTGGTTACTGGCATTGTTCGGAGTGCGGAAGAGTCAGCCTCCCGGCTCAGAAGCTGTTGGTTGCTTGCAGAGTTTAGAGAGTGGGGGAGTCAGCCACCCGGCTCAGAAGCCGTTGTTGCTGGCAGGGTTTAGAGAGCGTCGGATTCACCCCCACCCAGCTAAGAAGCTGTTGGATGCTGGCAGAGTTTAGAGTAGCAGAGTCAGCCACCCGGCTCAGAAGCAGTGATTGCTGGTGGATTTAGAGAGTGGCGGAGTCAGCCACCCAGCTCAGAAGCCGTTGGCTGCTTGCTGAGATAAGAGAGATGCGGGGTCAGCCAACTTTTCTCAGAAACTGTTGGTTGCTAAGAGTGTTTATTGAGTGGCAGGATCAGCCACCGGTTCCGAAGCCATTAATTGCTGGCAGAGTTTAGAGAGCGGAAGAGTCAGCCGCCGGGCTCAGAAGCTGTTGGGTGCTTGCAGAGTTTACCCAGCAAACACAAATCATCTAGAAAACGTTCGTCTATCTCTTCCCATAGGCGTGGGAATGATTTTACATTGAGAATGGTGCAGGAGAGCCTTTGAGAAACTTTTAATCAAAAAATCCAAACACAAAGGTTTTGTAATAAATTGTTTTTCTACAACTATTTTGTTTCTAACGTATTACAAATAGTTTTTTACATATTTAATATAAAATTTATGGTGTTGTTTGTAAAAATCATTAATAAATTGTGAATGATATTATTGGCTGAATGAAACTTCAAAATCCATTTAGTTATAATATGATCAGAAAAAGTAGTTTCCAAAATTTTCTAAAAATCGCTCTTTTTAACACAATATGGCTCCTAATGCATTCCACTAAACAATAATATCATGTTTAAATCTAGAATTTATGTATTATTCCCTAAAATAATTTATACAAATTATAAAAGTGCTGGGAAGTGGTGTGAAAGAATCTGAAAACGTTTGTTGTCTTATATTGTATCGTGTGTGGGTGTAGTCGTGCGTGCGTGTAGTCGTGTGTGGGTGTAGTCGTGTGTGGGTGTAGTCGTGTGTGAATGTAGTCGTGTGGGGGTAGTCGTGTGTAAATGTAGTCGTGTGTGGGTGTAGCATGTGGGGTGTAGTCGTGTGTGAATGTAGTCGTGTGTGGGTGTGTCGTGTGTGGGTGTAGTCGTGTGTGGGTGTAGCCAGTTGAGGGTGTTGTCGAGTGTAGATGTAGCAGGGTGTGAGTGTAGCTGGTCGAGGGTGTAGTTATGTGTGGGTGTAGCCGGGTGTTAGTGTAGCTGGTTGAGGGTGTAGTACATGTGTGGGGTGTAGCCGGGTGAGGTGTAGCAGGTTGATTGTGTAGCCGGGTGTGTAGCAGGTTGATGTGTAGCCGGGTGAGGGTGTAGCTTGAGGTGACAATTGAGGGTGTAGCCTAGAATGAGGGTGTAGCAGATTGAGGGTGAAGCAGATTGAGGGTGTAGCAGG
>WNGS01158490.1:137415-144915 GCA_020271785.1 Procambarus virginalis
CTTGTAATCAACGCTGCTAAAACACTAAGTTGTATTTAACAAACAAATTGGCAACCGCCAAATTGGAGGAACCACAAAACTCAAGATAGATAATATACCATTAGACTATGTCTCTTCTTTCAAATACCTGGAGTCTATGTCCTTTGTACCTCAACTGCATTCAATAAGTTACATCAACAATGTAGAGACAGACTCAAGGCTCTCAGAACTGTAGTGGGGTACAGCCCGAAATATGGTGTTAATATTAGAATAGCAAGAATGATGTATTTAGCGTATATAAGGTCTTTGATAGACTATCATGCACCAGCTTTGGTCCTGCAAAATGGCAAAAGTATTGATAGACTTGAAAAAATGCAAAATTAAGCACTCAGAATTATACTGGCTGTCCTATAACTACCAAAGTTCTCAACATGAGGAAAGAATTAAATATACTTAGCATTAGAGATAGAATATTTGAAATTAATCTTATGATGGGACTAAAGCTTCTGCGTGATAACAAAACAACATTGTGTCAGTTGCTCTGTTAGAACACATACGAAATGGAACTAGCGAGTCTAAATGGATTCAAAGAACAGCCACTCATATTAAATGATGGGACTGCACGATGTATATACAGATGAAAGAGTACAGCACTTCCTTCCACCCTGGCAGATAGTACTTTTGACATCCTGACCCCTGTATACCCCACCAAGAAACTAATCACAATCAACCCTCATGCTCAGCTTGCTGCTAAATTAAGCACCATAGAACACATTCACAATATAAGCTGAAAACAACATTGCACAGACCATATACACTGACGGATCACTCAATACAGCTACAGGAAGGGCAGGAAGTGCTGTTATTGCTCATCAGCCCGATGGCAGCACAATTGAAAGGAATATCCGAATTAGTAACTGGGCGTCCACTATGCAAGCCGAGTTGGTAGCGATACTGGTAGCACTCGAATTATTGACAACACTGAAGTAGACAGCTTAATTATTTCTGACTCCCTTTCCTCACTACGAGCAATAAACAGTTTGCAATCAAGTAATAACGTGCTTGTCTTGGAAGCTAGACGTAGACATATAAGAATACTTAGCAAGAGGGTAAATATAAAAATGTTGTGGATTCCTTCTCACATTGGCCTGCAGGAACATGACAAAGTTGACGCCCTTGCTAAGGCTGCAGTAAATAAAGACAGTATTGAACGGAATCTTGAGTTATCAAATAGGTCCCTTAAAATGTCATTAGACGAGAACTCCTGGATGAATTTGAAGAAAGTAGAACTGTGCAAACTGGAATTAGCAGGTCCATTGTTCATCACAATGAAATGTGTGAAGTAAAGCATGTGTATGGAGCAAGTAACGAAGTCAGTAGACTAACAGATGTTGTCACAGCTCGTATAAGACTTGGCTACAGGTATCTCTGGCAGTTCGGCTTGTATAGGGATCTAGATGAAGTAAAGTGTAAAGTGTGTGGACAAAGACAGGGACACACACTCGAACACTATATCTTGGATTGTAGTAAAATTGAGCCATTTAGAGATAAATCTAAGCTCACTCTGTATGATATGGCAACCTATCTTATTACCATGGATAAATTACCTGAAATCCTTGCACTGTATCCACATTTCGCTTCCAGTAGATAAACGACATATGAGATTCAGAAACAAGTAGTGTACTGTGAGGACTAATAATAAACAGAAGCTCCCCTATGACTCTGTAATATCCCCATTGGTCAAACTATTATGTATTAGCAATAAGACCTACCATTAATGTATGATGACTTACTGTGAATATGTAGCTCTTGAAATAGCACTTACTCTGTAACTAGCTGACATTGTAACTATAAGGTGTGAATGATAGATGTAATTGTTAATGTAATAATCTAAGATGAGGTCTGATAAAGACCTTTTGTGCCCTCTGTAATGCTTTTGCGCTACCGCTCACAGGATGAGTATGGGGTGCACAATAAACTAGCCGCCTTCGGCGGCAACAATACAAGTCGTCGTCGCTTCACCTTCTAGTGTGTGGTCTGGTCAACATACTTTAGCCACGTTATTGTGACTCATCGCCTGCATGGGGGGTTTCTGTTCACCAAACCAATGACCCTTGTGATGGGAAAGCCTACTCTGACCCTCTCACAAAGAACTATAGCCAAAATTGATTTCTCTGTGTACTAGTAACTTTCCCTTGGTCCTGCATCTCTGCTTTCTACTTTGCAACAGATCCAGGTGATCAAGGTAAAAACTGATGGCCTCTCTGGACTCCTCATAATGATGAATCCATAGAATCCCAACGTGAAACATTTTAGATATTTAGCCTTAGCCTTAGAGTGGGTGGAGCTGGCTGGGGGGACATGTTGTGAGATAAGTCTTTGGTACCTGTTTATTGTTTAGTAACAGAGCTAATTGCCTGGTTAGACCATTATTTGCATACCCATCTATCCATTTAAATTTTAAAATAGTGATCATGCTTATATAATGATATTGTGTTATTGTATTCTGGTGCATTAATATTTCTTGCTGCCTGTATTTCCATTTATATGTTCGTATGTTCTTTGTTACCCTAACTTTAAGTATATTGCTTTGTTGAGTAAGCAGTTGAATTATTTACCCTAGACACTTTTAGTAGGCAAGGCCGTATTATTATATATTTTTTACAATTGCAAAAACAGAGGAACCATACCCAGAGGTCAAGGGTCGTAACAAAATGAGGGCCTATTTCCGGGAGAATTAATTCCCATAATTTAATGTACTAAATAGTGGTGCATGTTATTAATTATTAATGCCTTCCTAGGTACTGTGTGTTTAACTAGTGATACCCAACCAAGCCTGAGTACCATTTCTCTGTTCATTCTGAGCCGCTTGTGGAAGTTTTCTCAACACTTCAACATTGAGGTAAGTGTACAGCTTGTGCCAGGGGCCAAGCAAACCTTCAGTGTTGTTGTAATTGCTAGTTGTGTTAATTAAGCTGACAATGGAGGAACAAGTTGCTGTGTTGGTGGAACAGCCAAATTCTGGTGTAATTAATGACTTGAAAAAGTCTTGGTTATACATGGCTGAAAAATTAAATCTGACAGTTTCCAGGAGAATGTTAAAGGCTCAGCTAGTAAGAGTCAATGTCACACACTTGGTGGAGGAGGAGAAACTTGACGAGGAGTGGTTAGAGGAATTAGAAAAAGAGTCAAGTGACCAGGTGGCAATTCTAAAGTTAGAGATGGAGTCTAAAATGGAGTTGGCTAGATTAGAAGCAGAGAAACAGACGTTGGAGATGCAGAACCGCCAAAAACAACTTTAATTGGAGAATCAGCAGCAGATGCTTGAAGCTCAAAACAAACAAAAACAAGCAGAACTAGAAGCACAGAACAGAAGAATTGAAGCTCAGTTGCAACTAGAGGAAGTTAGGCTGCAGCAATTGGAAATTCAACAGAGTATAGCAATAAATAATAACAGACTAGAGAAACAGAGAATTGCAGTAGGGCATGGTGACACTAGTAATCATACAGATAGTACTGATAGCTCTTTAAAGTTTAGGCAAAATGAACACTACCTCAATTCAATGAGCAGGACCCAGAAATATTCTTTTTTGCATTTCCAGAAGTTAGCAGTCAGTGTGACTTGGCCTGTGGATCAGTGGGTTGCCATCATGTAAGGACAATTTAAGGGGAAAGCCCAGGAAATTTTTGCATCTCTTCCTGCTGCTAATTCTTTTGACTTTAAATTTGTCCAACAGAGCATCCTATATGAATACCAGCAGATCCCAGAAGCCCATAGACAGAAATTTAAAGGTATAAAGAGAGCACATGATCAGTCCATTTCTGATTTTGCAAGAGTTAAAATTAATCATTTTGATAAATGAGTAAAAGCACTTTCAATTACAGATTTTGAGACTTTGAGACACCTCATAGTGACAGAGGAGATTTTAGGTTGTCTACCAGAGAAATTAGCCTTGTTTATAGCTGAACATAAACAGACCAATGACATTATGAAACTAGCCATGCTAGCAGACGAACACGAATTACTCACTAAGGTGCATTTTCGAGCACAATCAAATACTTAAAATTGTAAGAGTAATGATCATGTTCCTAAATCTCATGTTTTCCAGACCAGACCAGCTAACTCACCTACTCCCCTGAACTCTTCTCCTTTAAAGCCAAAGATTGAGAAACAGCAGACAGGGTTGTTACCCTCAAATAATGTAGTGTCTAAACCTGCAGTTGGTTCAGTTGTTTCAACGTCTGGCAGATATTGCACGCATTGCAGGATAAGAGGTCATGTGGTTAATGCCTGTTATTCCTTGCACCCTGAGTTGAGACTTACCGGTCTGATTATGAGATGGGGGTTGCAAACAATTAATTCTAATGTTGTTCCAGTCATGCCCAATTGGATGACTAACTTTAAACCGTACCTATATTCGGGTACCTTACTTTGTACCAGTGCAAGCTGGAAGCCAGTGCAGTTATTGAGGGACACTGGTGCTTCCCAATCTGTAATCTCTCACCGTGCCCTTGCTGATGTTAGCACAGAAGACACTGGTGAAGTAGTATTATTGCAAGGTATTGGAGGTCATGTCCAGCGTGTACCCTCAGTTAAAATTCACCTGAAGTCAACTATTACACCAGGTTGGTGCACTGTAGCAGTTAGTGAGCCCATCGACCACTCAGCTCAGAGATTTATGAGCTGGGTGGCTGACTCCGAGGCTCTCTAAACCAACCTGCTCTCGCACAAGACAACACATATATGACTTATTGCTTATAGTCACTATTTTACTTATAATAAATACATATGTGACATATTTCAAGCCATATTTTTTTCATTGCACTAACTTTTTCTCTGAGGTTTATTAAACAATAGAGATTTTATACAAACTTTGACAATATCCTGAGTTACTTTACAATTTGTTTAAATATTTTTGTTTTGTTTTATTATTTTTATAAAACTGAAAATATCAATATTGTACTAATCAGTACTAATTGTAATATCTGAATATACTAAGAAGGTTAGGTTAGGTTGTAGTTTTCTATTCAGCTTTTCAAGGTAAACTAAAATATTCACAATAAATTAGTATGTCACGTATGCACTTATTTATAAGCAAGATATTGACTATAAGCAAGTGCGAGAATGGGTTGTAACAACACTGCCAGCAACCAACGGCTTCTGACCCGGGTAGCTGACTCCACTGCTCTCTAAACTCTGCCAGCAACCAACGGCTTCTGAGCCAGGTGGCTGACTCTGCCGCTTTCTAAACACTGCCAGCAACTAACGGCTTTTGAACCGGGTAGCTGCCCCTGCCACTCTATAAACACTGTCAGCAACCAACGACTTCTGAGCCAGGTGGCTGACTCACACACTCTATAAACACTGCCAACTACCAACAACTTCTGAAACGGGTGGCTGACTCCGCCTCTCTCTAAACTCACCAAGCAGCCAATGACGTCTGAGCTGGGTGGGTGACTCTGCAGCTTTCTAAAATCTGCCAGCAACCAATGTCTTCTGAGCTGGGTGGCTGACTCCGCAGCTCTCTAAACACTGCTATCAACTAACGGCATCAGATCCGGGAGGCTAACTCAGCTACTCTCTAAACACTTTTAACAATCAACAGCTTCTGAGCCGGGTAGCTGACACCCCAACTTAATAAACTCTGACAGCAACCAACGGCATCAGATCTGGGTGACTGACCCCGCTACTCTATAAACAATGCCAACAACAAAGAGCTTCTGAGCCGGGTGGCTGAATCCCCAACTCTGTAAACTTTGCCCGCAATCAACGACTTCTGAGCCGGGTGGTTGACTCCGCTGCTCTCTAAACTTTGCCAGCAACCAACAGCTTCAGAGCCTGGTGGCTGTTTCCTCAGCTCTCTAAACACTTCCAGCAACCTACAGCTTCTAAAACGGATGGCTGACTCTGTCTTTCTCTAAACACTGCCAGGAATCAACGGCTTCTGAACCAGGTGGGTGAATCCGCTGCTCTCTATACTCTGCCACCAACTAAGGGCTTCTGAGCTGAGTGGCTGACTTCGTCACTCTCTAAACTCTGCCAGAAACCAACGGCTTCTGAGCCAGGTGGCTCAGAAGCTGCTCTCTAAACTCTGCCAGCAACAAACGGCTTCCGAGCCGGGTGACTGACCCCGCTGTTCTCTAAACACTGCCAGCAACCAATGGCTTCTGAGCGTTGTGGGTGACTCCGCCACTCTCTGAACACTGCCAGCAACCAACGGCTTTTGAGCCGGATGGCTGACTCAGTAGCTCTCTAAACACTGCCAGCAACCATCGGCTTCAGAGCAGGGTGGCTGACCCAGCTGCTCTATAAACACTGCCAACAGCTTCTAAACTTGTTCGCTGACTCCGCCTCTCTCTAAACTAAGCAAGCAACCAACGACGTCTGATCTGGTTTGGTGACTCTGCAGCTTTCTAAAATCTGCCTGCAACCAAGGGCTTCTGAGCGTGTTGGCTGAGTCTATCGCTCTCTAAACACCTCCAGCAATCAACAACTTCAGAGCCACTTACTCTGCCACTCTCTACACACTTCCTGCTACCAACGGCTTCTGAGCCGGGTGGCTGACTCTGCCACTCTCTAAACTCTGCCAACAACCAACGGCGTCTCAGCCTGGTGGCTGACTCAGCTGCTCTCTAAACTTTGGCCGCAACCAACAGCTCCATAGCCTGGTGGCAGTTTCCACAGCTCCTCTGTAAACACTGCCAGCAACTAACGGATTCTAAGCCAGGTGGCTGACTCTGCCACTCTCTCAACTCAGCCAGCAATCAACGGCTTCTGAGCCAGGTGGGCGACTCCGCCGCTCTCTATACTCTGCCAGCAACTAAAGGCTTCTGAGCTGAGTTGCTGGCTTCTGACTTTTGAGTGGGGGGTCTGACTATGCTGACTCTAAGTTTTGCCAGCATTGAACGGCTTCTGACCCGGGAGGTGATTCCGCCACTCTCTAAAGTTTGCCAGCAACCAACGGCTTCTGAGCCGGGTGGCTGACTCTGCTACTCTAAATTCTTCCAGCATCCAACAGCTTCTTAGCTAGGTGGGGTGAATCCGACGCTCTTTAAACACTGCCAGCAACCAACGGCTTATGAGCCGGGTGGCTGACTCCCCCACTCTCTACCCAGCAAACAATTTTAGGTTGCCACAACGTATCTGGAAAGTGTTGGAAAGTATTGGCAACGTTTGTTTGCACGCATTAGATGCGTAATTTTGTGTGGATGTAAATAAATTTCTGAAACGTATTGCACGAAACGTTGGCTAAAAAAAATTTGAAACCTTGTGGCAACCTTAAATGTTTTATAATCGTAGTTTTTTATTGCTGTTATTTATATAAATGTAGAAATATAAAAGTATATTTCTACATTTAGTAAAATGAAACAGGGTCATAATAAAAGTTAATTCATCATTTTTACTCAAATTCTTAGGAAGAGGTCGAGGAGGAGGAAGAATTCCAGGTAAGCGGATGAGGTCGAGTAGGTCGAGGTCGTGGTGTAGTAACATAGTGTAGTGGCCTGGTGTAGTAGCATGGT